>JAPDSC010025641.1:51648-77388 GCA_026290005.1 Latrodectus geometricus
ATTTTTTAACATATTCTTAACATATTAATTGCTTTCATGATTAAATAAAATAATTGTTTTAATACTGCTTGAATGAATAAATAAAATTCACAAATATCCTCTAAAAATAACTAATTTGCAATGTACTTAGTCATTAAATTATAACATTATAATTATAACATTATAATAAATCTTATAAATACGTCAGATTGTTAATTTGATGTTTCGAATATAGTCAGAGAAGTAACACTTTTTCGAAATTTACAGTACCGATCATCACTTTATAATCATGATGATTATAAAGTGTTAAAAATTTGATCAATTTATTTAAAGTTGCTTGAAATGATAAAAAAAAAAAAAAAAAAAAAAAAAAAAAATCAGAATTATTTTGTTAAGTTAATTTAAAGTAAATTGTTGCTCGTTGTACCACATTCTATAATAACAGCATATTTTATGATACAATATAAAGCAAAGGCTTATAATGCTTTTTATTGATTTAACATCCCTCTTCTTCTTCTTCTCTTGAGCTTGTCAGATATGTGGCACCTCTGCATTGTTGCATTATTTAACATCCTGCATTTCTCATGATGAATTTTCAATGGCTTTTTTTATTATCCCCATTAATTTTTATTTTTTGTAAGTAGATACTTTTTTCAAATTGTTTTCTACAACTTTCATTTAACCAGTTCAATATTTTCTTCAATTAAGTACACTTTTGTAACACACATTTTATGGGTTATATATTATATTTTGACTTAAATTTATAATTTTCAGCTTCTATTTCGAATTTATTCTTTATATATGTTTAGTAAATCATCTATTTTTTTTGTAAAGTTGGCAATTTTTTCAAATTTTTATCTAAATTTACTTATTTTTTAAGTAATTAGCATTTAAATTATATATATTTTCAACCAAATACCTATAATGAGAAAATGTTGCATATTTATGAGCAAAGTTTATAAGTTTTTAACTTTATACTTTTATTTCACATACTTTATATTTATTAGTTATATATAAAAAGTATATGAAAATTTACTAATTAAATGTTTAATAATATATTCCCTTATATTTAATGAGTATATATGGTTACTAATATTAATATATACTAAAACAAAATGAGTAAAAGCTTTTATGTATTTTTATGTATATGGCTAGTTTACTAGTCATATACATAAAATTTAAATGCAATAAAATAATCTTCATTTTCTCAACTCAGATTTAAAGCAGAAAAATTAATATAAATTTTTGTATACATTTGCAGTGCTTTTTGTTTTTCAGTAGTTTAATAATGCTAATCCAAATGAAAAAAAAATCAAAAGTAAATTTATCTCATATTAATTGATTTCTTTTATTTTAAACTGATTTAAAATTCACATAACAAATTAATTACATTTTCTAGAGTTCATATAATTATCTCCGAAATTCGATAAAGCAAATTGCTATTCTAGGATTATTTGAAACAGATAATGTTAATCATTCGAAATTCCTTATCAATTAATCTCTATCATAGTAATTATTGGCCCTTTGACAAACTGAAGCGTTTGATTTAAAGTAATCAAATTTCCATTTTTAGGTAACTCAAATTGAAACTAAATCTGTGTTAAGTCGCGCCCTATCATGTAAAGCGACAGAGGGGCGTATGACTGCGACACGTGTATTGACAATGTGCACGAGCAGGGTAGAAAAGAGTAAAAGGAGAAGTAGATAAACATTTACCCCAGCACCACCCACAGGATAGAAATCCGACCTTCCGGGGATGAGGGAACACAGGATTTCAAATCAGTTACAGGGAGAAAAAAAATATGTAAAAAAGAAATGTTGTTTTAGGGGATGCTTATGAACCATTTTAAGTATATTAACTTTTTAGCTTTAATTATTACTATTAATTAGAAATACATTTTATAAAGTGCAAGATAAATAATTTGAATTCGTTACTTCTCTCTTACAAGTTTACAGAAACACAGCATTTCTTTTCCATAGACATTATTTTTATAAATGTTGTATTAAAGTTTAAATATGGAATAAATTAAATAAAACAATCTGCTTTATATATATATATATATATTTTGCTGTTGTTATTGCACCAGCTTGCTGTCCTATACTTAGCCTTGAGATGGGCTTTGCAAGTTAATTGGAAGCAACCGAGTGGGAGTTTTCGTAATTTAGAAGCAGAGACCAAGCAGAAGATCCTCGAATCTTGGCCAGCCATCTCCAGAGGTATCATCTCACTAGGAGGACATTGCAACCACGACATATTTAACGTACTCCAGCTGCCTTTAGTGAACCCGACGAATCTTCGGTTTAAGTCGGGATTCGAATTTGTTACCTCCGTATAACGAGGACACTTTAACAAATCAAGCTATCAAGACCTCTATATTATGCTGTAGCAAATTCAAATTTTTATAAAAAATATATAAGAATTTTTGTTATTTATTCAAAGTTTTAAAATATTTTGTTAATTTCTCTGTAATATTCAGATAAACTGTTTCTTGTCGATGTGAATCATAGTGTTAACAGAGTTTCGAAACTAATAATTTAATTATGCATGGGAAAATCAAATTACTGTATTTCCTTTTATTTTGTATTTGTGTATTGAAACTTATAATTGCTGATTTATGTTATGTGGGCGAGTTTTCTATTACATTTTAGATTATATACAATACATTTTATTATACAGATACATTTTAAATTACTAATTGGTATAATATTCACAGGATTTATGTTTTCCCATTATTGACTGGAATCAAATATCGCCAAATCAACATTACTTAGCGGCAGTATTAAAAATAACATATATTTGAAGTATACAAATAATTGTCGAAGTTTTAAATGAGATCAAAGTAAGGAAAAGTGAAAAAAAAAAATCAATGTTCTGAAAATTAGAAATTTTTAACATAAATTAAACCTTTCTTTTATGGGAATTCTTGCAAAAGTTATTTCTCAGTTTAGGACTTTCAAATGAGGAAAGTCTTTAATTTCAACATTTAAGATAAAAATTTCAGAGAAATTAACTGTAAAATGTTAATCTGATAAATGCACGATGGGATAGGACATGCGACAGCAGTAAGTTGCTGTTTACTTCCTGTAATAAGCATCATGTGGAAGAAAATTCAAAACGTTCCTGAATTTTCTTGTGTGAATACTGCCCCATACACACAAAAAGAACGGAAATAGATTTAATAAGATGATTTACTTAATTAGCATTGTTTCTGTGTATTTGTGTATCTACACCATGGTTCATTTGATGAAGATACTCAGAATAGCAAGCCAAAACCATAACAAGGCTTTGGATTCAGCCCCTCTTTCAGCGGTGACTTGTAAAGTGTCACCAACAAAAGAGCGAGGGCTTTGCAATTGGATACGAGTCCACGAAGAGGGCAGCTGCAGGAGGTCGGTTGCACGGAGATTAGCCACGTCAACACTAATTCTCCTTTTCAATGCCTTTCATGTTATTGAAATTTAAAAGCCTTCCCTGCGGTGCAGTTCGTTAAAACGATCCGAAAGTGATATTCACTCGAGCGCCCTTCTTTGAAATGTGCGGTATCGCTTTACTGAGGTGGTGAGGGGTAGGGGATTTTTCATTTCCTAACATCTTCATTAGTTCCGGAACCAAAGGCCAAAGAAGAAGAATGAAACTAAAGTTCGGATCTTCAATGATTTAAATGCAATATACTGGGAAAAAAAAAAAAAAAAGATATTAATTTATGTTGACTAATGTGAAAAAAAAGGAAATATTTTCATTTATATATATGTATGACTTGCGAAGTTTCACACACATCATATTACCTATAATTTATAAATTCTTATATCCACAAAATATTATAAAATATTTGCACGTGAATTACTTTTCAATAAGCACATGGATGCTTTTTCAGTATTTATTCTCTTTATATTATAGCTATTATATCTTAAAAATTGCTATCAACTTAATTCTTATCTGCTAAGAACTTTATATATTTCTATATAGTTTCTAAAATATATTCCTACTTTTGAATCTTCATTTTAAATAAAGGTAATATTTAATATTTTACATTTGAATTGGCCAAAACTTAAAAAATTTATATTTAATGTTGTGGTGTGAAATTTTTAATAACTGAAAAAATTTGTTTGAGAATGATAAAGATATAAAACTAAGTGAAAAAATATTTAATATATGAAATTAACTTTAGAAATTGGTGGACAGTGATAAGAAAGTGATAAAACTATTGCTATCATTAAGAAGGATGCTTTAGTTAGCAATCTATATCATCTAAGCAAAATTAGTTTTATACAAGATGTATGTAATCTTGTACATGTAGTATGCGAAAAATTCTTAAATAAGCAAAAATTCTATAGAAATGTATTTGGAACTATTTTCTAGAAAAATTTTCATTTCCATTGAAATAGGAAGCTATTATAGCATCACTTTTCTTAGTTACATGAATGAGATTTTAATCAGATCTGATTAATTTTATTTTGATGACATTGATTGCTTTTTTTTACTAATTATTTGATTTTTTAAAAAAATGTAGTAGTAGTAAAAATATTTACTACTATTTGATTTTTATTTTTACTAATTTTATAAAATTGTTGATAAATTTAAACTATGAATCATTTTTCATATAACTGTAAGCGCGTATTGCTTCGGAAAATTTGACTTGTTATCTTAAGTTTTTCAACTTACATGTAAATTTTATAAACTTCGACATCAAAAGTCAAAATTTGCAAGTAAAATTATGACTTTTGATGTCGAAGAACCTAACAACTAAGAAATTTGAAAATATTTACTGAATTCTTGACTTCCGAGAGGATTTTACAAAAAAATATTCACATTTTATAAGGGTGAAAACTACCCCCCCCCCTTTTTTTTTATGCAGCTTGACAAATATGCAATCAAAAAGAAGAAATACAACTCTCCCCAATTCTTTAATAGTGACTGCATTTTTTCCTTTCAAACAAAGATTACGGTCTTATTTCTTGGCAACAATAATTCCAAGATTTGATATCAAGTAATGAATAACTTATAAACTAAAATATGTTCCTCGGCTTTCATAATAAAGGGAAATATTACTGTCCACCCAGAAGATTTTTAATTACATTGTGGATTATATTAACGTCTTCACAAAACCAAAAAACCTCCAAGAAATTCACCATATATGATAACCCAACACCTATATATTTTTGCTCAGTAGTGACTAGGATAGAATTCAAAATCTTCTACTCCCAAGAATGCAATATTACCGTTAGGTGATAGATAGCTAAAGTGGAAAGACTAATGGGAAGTTGTATAAACAACTAGATAATAACAGCATTCAACAACATTTTAAAGTTGTAAGACTGGAAATCAGGTAGAAACCCAAGCAACAACCCTGACAGTCAAATGCGTAGGGAAGAGATAAAAGAGGAATATTCATTCTCCGTTTTCTTCAGTGGCTGGGATGGAATCTGGGCTTTTCGTTTTGAGGAGAGCTCTTTATCATTAAACTAATCCCTAACAAATGAATATAATATATAATATATGCGTTATACAATATTGCATGATAGAGTTTGTGAAATTTGTAAAATTGAGTCAAACTTGTAATTGAAAAATTTTTTTCATGTAATTTACTGAATACATATACAAGTTATATGAATAGTATGCGGATCAAATAGAGAAATTAAATTATTTTACCATCCTATGTATATATATATATATATATATACAAAATTTGAAGGCAATGAAACTAAAAGCAAGATTTCTAAATTTAAAATGCATAAATAATTTTTTTATTATCTACTAAAAATAGTTATGCCTTTAACTTCATCACCAGTATTGGGTAATGTGTTACTAAAACAGTAATGAGAAATTCTGTAAGAAAAATTGATATACTCTTTTTGAACACAATCAGGGTTTACCATAGAGTTAGAATGTTAAATAATTCATCAAAAACTATTAGTAATTTTGTTTTTATATTTTGGTAACAAATTACATTTACTTCTTTTATTTCTACAGAAAACGATATGAAATTGTCCTAATATATGGTAATTTTTCATTAATGAGAGCTTTTAATAATAGTTTATCCATATTTGATTTTATGTAAGATGTATACAATAATTTCAACAATATTTTATCTGTATAATGTTTTCAGCAAATGTTTCAGCTATACAGTATTTTCATAAAAAAAGTTCAAAATACTATTATTCTGAAGTTAAGTGTAACACAGATATTATTTATATTTCAATAACACTTCAAAAGTACAACAATGCTTTCAACAATTATTCCAAAAAGACAACTATGACAGTTATTTAGCAGAAAACATAAATAATTCCTTATTTTATCAGTTAAAGTTATCTGCTGCACGCTGATACATTTTATATTTTAGAAAATACTGTGAAATCTTATTCTCGTCAAGAAATTGTAATATGAATAAAAGTTAAAATTAGCAATATTTTATTGGTACTTAAATATTTTTGATATTAAAATAATAATTTAAAAGGAACTTAATAATTTTAGCAATGCCTCAGGAGAGCAACAAGGTTCTGTTCATGTTTCATATCCTCCATGTCTAACTAACTACTAGTCAAGGTCCATGAGACTATTAACCTTCAAAAAGTCCAAAAACGTTAAAGGATTTCTAATTAAATCACCACGGGAGAGTTGAAGACTGTCCAAAATGTGTTCTGGCGAAGAATTTTCTGAATTGCAGGTTGGAAAAATCTTCTGATCCCTATACCCAAGCCTCATCTTCCATTTTTTTATAGGTAAAATAGTTATTTATAGATAGGTAAAATAGTTATTTTATTTTTATTTTTAGGTGTAAAACATTGAAAACTTATTTTTATATATAGCATCATATAAAATTATTTTTATATATAATAATGATTTTATGAAAGAAAATTCAAAATTCTGTTTGTTATTTTTGTGAGGGACGTATCTATATTATGTTTGCTGTTTGTCCGTATGTTCACATAATGAAGTATTACTAAAAATACAATGAATGTTTAAAACCATTTGATTTCCCATTTATTAAAACATAAAAATAAAAACATTTTAGTTTAGTTAATGAAGGCATAAAACTTTTCCATTATTAATTTAATTTAATTCAATTTAAGTTATTATCATTTTAATTTTTATTTAAACTAAAAGAAAAAATAAAAGAAAATTTTAAATTTAATTTATTCAGTTCAATTTAGATTATTTAACTCCACTTATATAATAACTAATAATTTAATAAAGGAATAAATTCTTTTAAGAATGACTTATTATTAAGTATTTTTTGTGGAGAACTTTTATAGTTGCCTCTTATATTTTACCCTAAAATTTGTAAAAAAAAAAATAATTTTTTTTTTTTTTTAAATTTTTATACGTTTTACCTTTTTTCAGAAAGCACAAAACTACCACTTAATCGTTCATGAGGACTCATATATGAATGCATAAATGTATCTTTTTTAAAAGTTATACAACAAACTTATATAAAACTCTTCATTCATCCTTAAATAATTTAAGAAATCATTGTCTTATTCAAATTAGGATGTGTTAAAGAAATCCCTGCTGTAGCAAACAGTTTCTTGACCAATTTCTTTTTTTATTGTTTGTTTTCTTTTTAGTATTATCACAATCTGGAACAACAGGCAATAATATTTCTGTGTTTAATTTACTCATGTTAAATTCCTAATAATATTTTTTAAATACGAAGTTATTTATGATGAATAAGATTAAGATAAATTAAAACTTATAAGATGTATAGTTTCTTCTTTGATTTACCTTGATCTTCTAATTACATCTTACTTTGTTTATATCAGCATGTCTCTCTGATTTTCATTTCCTATACCTTGTATTTACTGCTTTATATTATATTATATTAGTTTGGGGAAAAAGTAATCCATTATTTTTTCGGTGGACGTCTGTAGTGATCGATATCTCGTGAGGTATCTATCAAACAATTTCAGATTTATGCTCGTTGGAAAGGTGACATTTGACACTGAAATATTCTCTTGCGATTTTTTGTTTGATTAATTCAGTTACGAGTACAAGGTTTTAAAAATGGAAGACAACAAACAGAAAATTCGATTCATTTTCGTTTTTCTCTTATAACGGCGAAAAAGATAGCCGGGTGGCTAAATTTGTGAAAGTTGTTTATCGTCCTATATAAGACTGTAACAAATAGTTACGTACAATTTTTGTTTCGCCGATTCTGTACGGGTATTTTTGATGTTAGAGATGCTCCTCGCATGTGGATGCAGCATCGTCGAAAATGTCTATAAAATATCAAAAATGATCGAAGTTAACCGCATGTCAGCAGTCGTAACGCGCAAGACCTAAAAATCGTCATGAAAGCTGTTTTAAACCTTTTTGCAAAGTTAATCCAAAAGAAGTTACATAAAGTTCATGTAAAAATAATAGATTTCTTCTTTTCCCCCAAACTAATATAATATAATATTATATATATATATATATATCTGAACTGAACAGTTCTTTTAAATTATGAATTGTTTCGTAATTTTGTTTTTAATTTGTACAGCATACATTTTAAGACAAAGGCAATAAATATTGAAAAATGGCACCTTTGAAAACAGCTTCCCATTCAACTATGCTTCCCCAATTTTTTTAGTAGGTTTTAGAATTCGTTAGTAGAATTTGATTAGAATAAGTTAGTAGAATTTGAAGTTATAAATTGTACTGTGTCTGTGGTGATTACTTTCTACTGTTTAAAATCAAGACGCAAAATGCATCGTGTGGGGGCGAGCTTTATTCTGAAGTGGGTGGACAGATGTCTTCGACAACAGATGATTATTGGGAGGAGATGGTCCTGCCTCATTTGCATCTGTTTCGAGATGTCATTTGAATCAGACTTCATTTTTATGGCTGACAATGCACAGTCACATAGGAATCCAGCAACTTTAAAGGAAAGACACTCCTCAAAAGGGCTATCCAACGTTTTCCAGTAATTTAAACACCTGTGTGACTACCTCAGAAGGAAATTTCGTTGAGACGCATTGTTGAGCGATATCACCCTTCGGGGAACATCAATCAACTGAAATAACAGATAATGTTTGAGGAAAGAATACTTACCTCAAGAATTTGTTGGACAATCTCGTGCTGAGTATAGAAAGACGATGAGAAACAACCATTGCAGTAAGGGAAGGGGATATCCCCTACTAATGAACATTTGCTTGTTGTATTCTTGGACAGACAATCACGTGCAAAGGTATTATAAATTCAATAAAGCCGTTTTTTTTCCTGGGATTCCATACTGTATGCATTGTATTCCTTTTTGCGCATCTATGGTTTCGTCATCACTTAAATCCAAAATGTTATCTCCCGTTTCTGAACTTGATGTTTTTCAGATGATTTCTCATGGTTTAATAGCAAAAACATATTTTGCTTAATTTTGCAAACCAATATATAGATTAAATATTAAAATATAATTATTTTAACTATATATATATATATATATATAGATAAAAAAATAAAAATATATATATATATATATATATATATATATATATATATATATATTTCATATAAAGCAGCAAATACAATGAACAGAAAATAGAAAGCAAATACAATATCTACCAACAAATATTATAGGCGATTAAACTATCACAAAAGCAATTATTGAGATTAATGCAGATATAAATTAAGTAAGATGTAATTAGAAGATCAAGATGGAACAAAGAAGAAATTATACTTAATACCAATAAGTCAAAAATCAAGAAAAACAATATAATATAAATAAGGAAAAGGCATAGGGACCACGTCTTCCTCAGGAAGAAGATGGTTAACTTTGCAAATAAGATACTTTTTTCTTAGAGAAAAGAGTGCCTTTTATATATATATATTATTTTAACAATGCTTCAGCAATAAAAAATACATTAAGCAATTCAGTTAGGGAAAGTATCATATATTTTTTTATTATTTTATGCAGTTAATATTCAAACATCTCTTTCATTCAATTCTGACTTTTGTGAAACAAATCTATGAAAATTCATCCAAACAATGCAGGATAGGAAATATTTTTGTTTATGTTCTTAGATATCATTTTTATTTAATGGTATTTAAATCGTGTAAAAATGTTTAATATATAAAAATTGTACAATAATGCTTAAGACATTTATTTCAACTGGATATTATTTAGAGATAAATGGTTGCAATTAGTCATACTTTGCTTAGTGTTTCTTACAAAAATAATTTTACATAGCACTATCTGTTTTCCATGCTGTTTAAACTATAAAATTGTTGCAATTGTACTTCAAGAATTCACTAATACTTTCAACAGCAGTTTAAAAAATTCCTTACATTGAGTTGTAAATTGTTAAAAACAATAAGCTTGTTGAAAAAAAAAATCAATGAGAATATTATATTTATTAGTCTCTTTTTAGGTGTTGATTGATAAAATATTTTGATATGATTAGTAAAAATCCTATTAGTAAAATCCATTCCTTTCAGAATATTCTTTCAACAATGCGATAACTCACCAAAAAGTGTTATAATTGTTTCTTTACAGCATGAAAATGAATGTTTGTTAATGAAAATGAAAATGCATGTTTGTTAAAATATTTGATATGAGAATGCATGTTTGTTAATAATTTTATTGATTAAAATGCTACGAAATCTTATCTGCAAATAAAATTTTTGTGCGAATGGTATAAAGCTCGAAATATATGTTTATCTATTTTTAATGATATTTAAAATATGTTAAATTGTGCTTCAACCACAGATTATAAGAAAATAAGGCTTTCAACTATTATATCAAAGAAAACAATTTCGTTGGAGAAAATATTAACACTCTCTTTGTATATAAGCGATGATTGGTGAAAATTTATTTCTAGTATTAATTTTTTTTAAAGAAAAGGTTATGAAATTTTATCTGCGTATGAAAAATTTTTATAAGCGAAAATTTAAAATAAAATTAAAATGAATATATGATTATTTTAAAAGTACTTTAAGAAATACACAAAAGTGTTTTTAACAATTACTTCAATATTGCAAGTATTTAAAGGAAAATATTACAATTATTTCTGAATTCTTAAAAGTAATGATTCTCACAATTCCCTTTATTGCCTTTTTGGGAAAAAATGCTCTGAAATGTACATAATAAGGATTTTTATGTACATAATAAGGATTTAATATGTACATAATAAGGATTTTTATAAATTAAAATTTGAACTGACTGTTTGTGTATGATGATATTTAAAATTAATATAATTTCAATAAGAATTCAGGATACAACAATTCATCCAATAAATACTTGTTAGATTTTTTAAGGAAAATATTCTATTTATTTTTTCCTTTCATAGAAATAGCTAATATTTTTTCACTTTTTTATGTTTTAAAGGAAATGCAAAAATTTTGCATGTATATGGTAATGTTCTTTTCATGACAGTTTGAAATATTATTCTATCTATTGTTAAAGCTGCTTAAATTGTGTAAGAAATTTTGAATAATATTTCTGTCATAATAAATTTGTTTTCAACTTTTGTTGTTGATGTATTCTTTTTAAATGATAATTGATAAATATTTAATTAATTTTTTGGTTTTAAAAGAATTTTTCTTCAAATCTTATCCATGTATTTGAATACAACCAAAATATTAGTTCTTTTTACAAACAGTAAATCTATTTTTTAGCTATTTGAAATGTAAATATGTTTTAACACAATGCTTACGAATAAAACAATGTTTTTAAAACTTTTAATTATACAATTTTTTAAGGAAAAATCATTATATTTAATTTCTGGTGATTACATGAAATATTTAGCAATCATAGCTTAAGAAGCTGTTTCATTAGGTAGTTAAAAAATAAAAATTTATGATTGGTAAGTATTTCATTTATTGTTTTAGTATTTTATAAAAAATGTTACAAAGTCTCATCCTGGAATGAAAATATTTGCATGAAAGAAAAGGATGAAAGTTTTTCATGCTGAATAATATGTGGTTATAAGTGTATATATATTCAAAATACTCATTGAAAATATAATATTATAAACATTAAAAAAAATTCATTGAAAAAAACAATAAAAATAAAAAACTACTGTAAATAAAATAGTATAAAAATTATTACGTCATAGTTTTCTATACAATTGCATTGAATCAAACAAATTAAAAAAAGAATTATAGTTTCAGGTCATCATAAAATAAGGTAAAGTTTAAATGTCTAATTATTTCAATAATATTTTAAAGTAAAATGTTTTTAAATATAAATTAGTTAGGATAAATACTGCATTTATTCGTTGCTTTTTAAGAGATAATCATTAAAATATTACATCTCTTGCTGTTATTTATGAGAAAAAAAAGAATGCAATTTAATCCAAAAATATAATTTTTTAAAGACATTTATAATAAAGTTGTAGGGAACTGATTTCAATTTTTCTCAATTAAATTAAGCAGTTTGTTAAGAACATTATATACATGAAAGATAGTTTTTGAAAAATTGAAAATTATATCGAATATATATTTAAAAATTATGGATAATGAATCAAAATGCTAGGATAACTAATAAGCGTAATATAAAGTAAGAGAAAATACTAACTATAACTAATAATTACAGTAAAACGGTTTTTGACCCAAGAAATAATTTGATAATAATTTTAAGTATCTTTTATAATCAGGAATTTTAAAAGATTATTGTATCGGGAAATTAAAACATTAACCCCTTAAAGGAAGAGTTTTTCTTTTTTCTTTTCTTTCACAAATGCAAAAAATTATCCATGTGTAAGAAAAAAAAAATCCATTTGCCATTTATGTTAAATAAGCTTGACTATAATCCAGTCCATCCATTTTGTCTGGAACGGATCTTAGACGGGCAAACAAATAAATTAAGCCAAGATACAAGAGCGCCTGTGTGAGACACGGGCAAATGCGTTAAAGAGTTAATGATATTTATAAAACAGTATAAGGTAAATATGTATGATATAAAACCTCGGAGTGAAATAATTGCATAAAAAAATTTGTTTTTGTTTTTATACTTTAAGATAATGTATATTTTTGGTTAAATTTATGAATGTAATTAAACTGAATTAAGAGTTTCCTATGAAAATAATAAATCTACGATAATTATTTTTCATTTTTAAAATTAAAATAGGATTCAATTTAAATGATATCTTAAATACAAAATTTAGTTCCTAAAATTTTGTATATGATTATTTCAGTGTACATTTGATAAATTAAAACATTTTATCATTTTTAAACATTTACTTATTACATTTTTAAGCATTTTATCATTTAACATTTTACTTATATCATCTTATATTTTTAATTTTAACAGTGGAAAACAAAAACTGGAATACCACAATTTTAAAATCATTTTATTTTTAAAATTTTAAGCTTTGCAACATGAAAATATCTCTTACAAAGATTTTTTTCTACTGGATTTTAAATAATTCTTCTACATATAATCCTTCCTATTAATGCTTCTAAATCTTTATAAAGTGAATTTCCCTTACCATTTTCTAAAATGTCCTCGTGAAGGGAAATTAAAAGGATCTGAAGTGTTTGTGAGTGTCAAGGGAGGGAATTAACTTGAATGAGGGGAAAATTTAATAAAATTTTAGAGTTAACTTTCTATCATTGTAAAGGATTTAAATGTGTTAAAACTGAATTTCTATGCCTTCCTGACGCATAAATTACTTTTACGTTATTTCTATCTTTGGGAAGGGATTTCGTTTAAATAATTAAGATTTATTTTATATTGAACGCGTGTGAATTTTTGCTTAAATTAAAAATTTTTTGCACTGGAAAATCAGTTAAATTAAACAGTGATGGTTAAATAATAACTAGAAAATAATAAATTTATTTAAATTTAACGAGTCGAAACTGAAATACTTTCTCCACTCTATCTCTCGAAAAACAAGATTCCTAAAGATTTATTTGTTTTGAAATTTTTTGTATAAGGAACAATCATTTATACAACTATTGAAAAAAATATAAATATATTTCTTTACTATTTCTAATTTATTTCATCACTATTTATCAATTATTATCACCAATATGATTGCTGAAAATGATGTCAAGAGCAGATATTAATTAGTTTCAACTTGTAAATATATATATTTTTAAAAATTATTTGTAGGGAAAAATTTTAATCTCGTAGATTTACAAAATATATTTATATTTTATAATTACAAAAATAAAAATTTAATAATATCTTTAAAGTATAATTATTATAAAGTTTATAAAGTTTATAAAAGATTATAAAGTTTAATAATCTTTTTGTAAAAATTTCTCTCTCACTATTGTTTCATTATTGCGTCTTTTTAACTTGCGATTTTAGGAATAAAAGATAACTTTACATCATTTTTAGATTCATTGATTCTTAATTAAATTGTGTAACTTTATCATCACCAAAAAATATAAAATTTCAATTCACGTCTAAATCTTATTCAACTGACATGCTTTCTTTGATTCAGTTTTCTCTCTCATTATAGTATTTATTTGTATATATATTTAAATCAACTTAATTTCTATTTATTTTCGATGTTTTAGTAATGTGTTTTAAACTACGTTTGACTAGGATGAATTAATGTTATTGTTATCTATGACACTTGGCAAAGCCAAGCTCGCCCATCAGGGATTGGGCGAATGAAGTCAGAAAGAGCGTTTTCCGTTTTTGAACAGAGAACCCCCCTCGATGACTTTGCCCCATGTATGACTTTGCCTCATAGATGGCAGCACCATCTGGGTCTTCCAATTTAGAGAGAAGGAACCAGGGAAAACCCAAAGCCAGGCTTCTAACTCCCCCAGAGGTATTAATTTGAAATGGGAACATGGAGGACATTACGACCCGACATATTTTACGTGTTCCCGTCTCCATTAATGAGAATAAGGTAATGACGGTAGTGACGCACTAACCAACCAAGCCATGAATAAATTAAAAAGCTTCATAAATAGTTATTAATTAAATTTTCAATAAAAAACAACCCACATTTTTATAGGTTAAATGTGTTGATTTTTCAGTAATTAATAATTGCCAAGTGCTATAATTACTGAAATTTATATAACTTATTGAAAGTAATTATTTTTTATTCCTTTGAAATACATTTTTCTATTATATTAGTATTTATTATATGTTATAAAATAATAGAGATAATTATAAATTAATATATTTAATAAGATGTGACATGAAAAATCATATTTTTATGTGTGATTTCGTAACTCTTATATTTGTGTATAATATATAATAATTTAAAAATATAAAAAGCGTGCAGTTTGGGTTTTTGATTAAATGAAACTGAAAAATATTTTTTCAAATAATTCTCTGTTTAGTAATAAATTGATCATAAATTTTGTCTTAATATTTCGTATTAAGTTTATATATCGTGTATGTATGACAGTTAATAAAATGTTAATGATTTTTATGTTTTACATGCCTATTTTTTTAAACAAATAATATACTTCGGGAATTTGAACGTATATTTTACTAAATTTTGTATGTATAACATACAAAGAAATATTTTTCTTGAGCAAAATTTTTTAACGTTGAAATTGATTTATAATATAATTTTTTTAATAAATCATAATGTTCTTTTGGAATAATTTATATCATAATTGTAAATTATAACTTTTTTTGAAAGAGCCCATGAAAGAAACTCTTAATCTTAAATTACATTAAAAATTAAGCCAAATTTATAAATATATTTTCTTAAATTACATATTTAAAGTTCAATATTAAATAAAGAAAAATTATTAAATGTTTTAAGAGTTTGGTTAAAAATTAAAAACAGATTAGTAGGAGAAATTTATAAATGAAATTAATTTCTATACATTGTTATATAAATTGAATCTTCGTATAATAGACAATATTTAAAACAATGTTTTTAAAATGGAAGCGAATGTAATACAGTATCGAAATTTATACAGCAGAAAGCTTTTTAACAGGAAATATTTATTTCTTTTTGAATATAAGTATTTTTTTCAGATTTAAAATTTTACTAGTAGTTTAAAATTTACCTTCATAATGCAATGAGCATTGCACTGAACAAATATCTTTTTAAAATATAGAACTTCAAAGATCCTTTTCAGTGGCACCATCTAGCGAGGATTTGAAAAGTTATTTCTTCTAATACTGTAAAGTTTGAGCTTAAAATGTTTTGAGAAAATTAATAATTATAATTTCAATTTATACAGTGAATACCAATAAAAATTAAAAAATAATATTTTAATAAACTTAAAATTTATATGAATTCTTGAAAATTACTGTTTTTTGGAAGATTTCAAGATTTTTCATGAATATAAGAGTGTGTTTTAAATCAAAAATACACTGATAAATATTTTCATAAAGATTCTTTTCAAAAAGCAAATTATATTTATACTGTTGTGATTGTGACTTGCAGCATTTACATAGTTGCATATATTCTTTTCTCAATTTAGATCAAAAGTAAAGGAAATAATTTCTATAAATCTTCTTAACTATAAAAATATAAGTTATTTTGTGTATTTATCTTAATATTATATATATATATATATATATATATATATATATATATATATAAAGTGCATTTAAATATATATATTAACATGTATTATGTTTTATTAAGTTTTAATTAATTTCATAAAAATATCTCATTCGTTAGCGGAAAATTATTAACATTTGGATGCTTTTTCATGTTTCGCACATCATTTATTATTTTATTCTTAAGCATATTCTTTAGAAAAAATATTCTTATAAAACATTTTTTAGCAAGGATAAAATAATTTATGAAAATTATAATATCCTTGCTAAAATTTTTTTCATAAGGAAGGGTTAAAAAAATTAAAGAAACAAGCCATTATTGATGTTTAACAATATGCAATTGTATATTATATTTGATACTTTATGTTTTTGTAATAGCTAAGACATTGTGGTACTAGAAATATTATTTTTAATATGTATTTAATATTTTTAAAATTGCAAAATTATAAAATTACACACTTTGCCGTAAAATCTTTTATTACATTTAAATATGTATAGCTTTTCGTTCTCTTTTATGAATTTTAAATTGTGCTTTTAAAAAAGTAAATTAAATTGATGAAAAGATATTTCATAAAATCATAAATGGGATTCTATATATGTATATAATAGTCCGTATTGTTAGTTATTTGATTGCAAAATATTGTTTCATGACTTCCTATTTATTAGGACTTATACAAACTCTTACCCAACCATTAAAAATCAAAATAATCTTAGTTAATGGAGCTTATATTCATAAAATTGTAAATAAATAACTCTAATATTAAAATCACAACAGGAGAATAAAACAAAAATTGCTAAAATTAATTATTATTGCATAATTAATTAAATAAACTTTTAATAAAAGTTTCTGTATAACGCGGGCGCGATAAATTTTTTTAAAATAATTTTGCTATTATAATTTATTTTATGTTCATATATTATGTGACACTTACTGAGATCATGTTTATGTAATTTTAATTACAATAATATGGTTTCAATAAATGTCACAACGTTTTAACCATTTTTTAATTGATTTTTTTTTTTTTTTTTAAGGAAATATAAATTTAAAGCAACTATAAAGCTCTTTTCTATAAAACAAGTAAGTGAGAAAGATTCAAATATATGTATAGACATATCCATGTATAAACATATAATGTACACCTTCTCCCATATGTATATATATGTGTGTGCGTGCTTGCGTGAGTATATGAGTTTGTGTGTGCGTGTCCACGTGAGTCTAACGTGAAACAGCACAAAATAATCATTATATTCCCATTTCTTAAAACATATTTGTTATTGTTTGCAACGCGAAATTATAAACTCTGAGTATTTATAAATTCTTGATCAAGCTAATCTTCACGAATTCTCTTAAATGATGGATCAAATTGCTTGCTTTCATTTTAAGTGCATAATCGTTAATTATTTATAACATTGATGAAAGTAAAATATATTAACAGGAAATAATAAAAGCTGATGAAAATTTAAGAGGAAAAGATGAATAATTCAGAAAAAATAAATAAGTTTTTATTGTTAAAGTATATATATGCTTATACCAAGCAGTGGTTTTTGAAATTAATTTACAAACTAAGCAAATTCGTATGTTAAATTAATATTGTACAAAAAACCATATTTTTAAATATTGTTAATTTATAATTTGTGTCCATAAATTAAGAATAATGACAATTGATCTAACATACAGGATCAAAAACAAAATACACTTTAAAACCGTGTATTAGACAATAAAGAATGAACAAAAAGAATGAATCATGCATGATTATATACATAGAATACGGTTTATGTTCCCTGGATATTTCTTTCACAGAAATTTTAGTGTATTTATATAGTAGAGATGTTCGTTTTGACATACATGTAAAAATAAGCAAACTAGCTCATAAAATCGAAAGTTTGTAAAATAGAAAAATAATTGTTAAATCTTAATTTTTTTTTATCTTACTTCTCTCTCCTTATAAATAAAGTATTATTAGGAAAAGTTATTTAGCAGGCACATTATGTAAAAAAAAAAAAAAAAAACATGTAAAATGAAACATAATTAAAAACAATTGCTTTCATTACACTGAAGAAAAGTCAGTTAAAGTTATCATTTTTTCTATTTCAAAACTACATTTTTAAACATATATTTTTTCACTGTAGAAAAGCAAATTTTATTGCTTATTGTGTTTTTATCAAAAAATACTTTAATATTGTTAGCCATTACTTATTTTGTAGCACTAATTTGTTTTCATAATTGATATCTGAAATTTCTTTATTATTGTCATTTATTATGTTCTCAATAATTCAATTATCTAATAATTATTAAACAATGACATCTGAATACAGAATCAAAGTCCTGAGTAGAAATTTCGGGGAGTTTTAGGTTTCTTTGTCGAAACCCATGGATGAAAATTTTTCACTCAATCTTCCCTCAAGTCATAAAATAATTTTTTTTTTTCAGTTACAGTGGTTTATATAAGAATGCACGTAAGTCAAAATAATTCATAAATTTATCATTTTTTGCAACGTCACTCCTAGCATAATTTACAAGAGCATTATGCTGAGAATGTCATTAACAAGAGGATTATGCCGAGAATGTCATTAACAAGAGCATTGCGCCAAAGACATAATTCAAGACCAAAAGTATTATATGATATTTTCATTTGAAGCAAACGATTACATTCAGATGAGTTCAAAATTGGAATTTAAATTAAGCGAGAAAAATTCCGCATGGATTGCTGAAAAAAATTAGGGATGAATGGTACTTGAGCCTGGAGCTTATTAATGTCTGAAAGAATAAAAACTATTTTTTATTCATTACATTGTTTTAATATTGCAGTTAGTTATTCAAAATTCATAGTTCCACCAATAATAACGTTGATCTGAGTTTCACCATCATTAAATAAAAAATAAAATGAATAAAACATTCATACAAATAAAACGGAAAATGCATTAAAAGAAACTTCGTACAAAAGAGTTTTTTCAAAATTTTGCTCATAAATTTTAAATTATGATTGTGTTTATGATATCCTATTAGGAACCAACCAATAGTGAAATAGAGGTTTGTAAAAAATGTTCTATTGTTGTTGACTTAACGATTAATGAGATGTTTATACGCATAGGAATTATTTCCTATGCGTTGCAATTCAGCCCATACAGCATCTAGTCACGCTGAATATAAATTATTGAGCTTATCTTGGGGAAAGTTACACTAGTTACGAAGCAATGTACCCCAAAACTTTGGCATACATGTAAAAGATGGTTGATGGCCAAGCTCCCAAATACGCTTTATTATATCCAAACAAAGTAAGAAGACTGGCCATCCAAACTCAGAATGAAGCAAACGTTAAGTTGTTTGCACATGATAGACATTATTATCTATGATCATAAATTTTGCGTCTATGGTATCCCTAAATAAATCACATATTGCTCCAAAATGATTTCTTGATAAATTTGGTCTGTCATGGTTCCAATTTAATATACAGATCTATTATGGAACCCAAAATAGTTCCATGTTAAAAGAATAGAAATTGGTAGTAAAAAAACCCTGCTGTTCCCAATAATAAAAGTCGGTCGTGAATCAGACTGAATTTAAAACTGAACTTGTCGGAAATAAGTTAAAGTGTTTTTCTGGTTTATTTATCTCTATAAGATTACTTTTTACATATCAGGTCTATCTGGATCAAGATTTACATTTTAAATTGTACTCTGAACTTGGACCAGGATTTACGTTTTAAAGTGTATTCTGAACCACTATAAAAACGAAAGTTTTGCTGTCCTGTACCTGTGTCAAAGCACGCATCTCTTAATGTAAAAAGATGGGAGGGACTACTAATTTAGATGTTCGTTAAGTTGAAAAAATAATTTGTATTAATTTTTGATTTAAATTTTTTTAAATTTAATTTCTCCAGTTCTATTACCCTTAAAAATTGATATGCCTATTAAAGGCAGTTATTTTTTCTTGTTATGGCAGAATTTCTTAGGGAGTAGGGGAGCCCCTACTCTGCTGATATTCTTGTTTTGGCGAGTTCCGGTACCTCACCATGGCTGGCCTTGTTTATTATAAAGTTCAAAAAGGGGTTATATATACAGGGGGGGATTACATTTGCACATTACAGCTCCCAGACGGGTGCTTATATTTTACAGAAAATAGAATTATTATATTATATTTCAAGTTTGGTTACATATTCTGGTTTAGGTAATACAATTCATAACAATCATATAGTTAATTACAAAAAATTTACATGCGGTACAGTAGATTGCAGTTGAATATTTGTTTACAATTTGTAAATAAGCAATTAGTTAATGCCAGTGGCGCTATCTGTTTACATTTGGTGCCATTACTTGATTACAAAATTATGATACATATCAGATCCTAAATTTGTAATTTATTTATTTGCTTGCTTATATAGTAAAATAAAATCTTAGATAGTAATACCATTTAGATTGGTTAGATTTATATAATTTTAAGACACAGGTTTTTGAAGATAATTAAATACTGATATTAAAATTGGGTTAGAAAATTTGTTGTATGAATGATCTATAATAGAAATTTACAAAATTTTACTAAATATTAATTATTTATTTACTAAAAATACTTAAGATTTTAATTATTTATTATGTCATGAATTTTAAAATTAGTTATTATCCTTTGAGTGATGTTTTTTTTTTACCCCTATTTGTTTATTATTATTATTTCAACTTAATTAATTTATTTATTTTGCTTTTCCATACTGGTGGAAAAGTTCAATTAGAAAAAGGAATTTATCAATTGGAGACTGGTGCTCTCACACCTTTGAGCCACTATAAGCAGCCACAACTGACATGGAAGTCAAATTTACGAGATGCTGAACTGAAATAGAACGCTACCCATTTAATTACTAGATGTAGTACAGAATTAATAAGAATTGTATGATCCCATCAAGTATATAAGAAATATGTACCAAAATACGGTAACTATTTATACAATGTGAACGAAATCGCTTAAGAACAATTATCTTATTATTAATCTTCAGCAGAAATATAAAAATTTATTTTTGTTAAAGTTTAAGGAGAAATGGATATTAAAATAAAAAGAAAAGCAGACAGTGTTCAAAAATCAATGAAAATATATTGTTTTCCATAATCTTTAGCTTTTTATTATTCTTTTTCATGAAATAATGAGAGTGAAAAGAACAATTTTATCTAGTATGCTTGAATTGCTTTTTCCCAATGATCAAGAATTTTTGCTAAATATAATAGCAACATGCTAGTGTTAATAAATAGGCTAATCCTTACTTTTATAGAATGAAATATTTAATTGGATAAAATATGATTCTCTAAAAAATTCTTGTGAAAACCAGTCAGAAAAATCTCCAAATATGAACTTGCTAAATTTATATTAAAATACAGTAGTAGATTCATTGAATATTATGAGCAACTTCAAAGAATTAAATTTGGTTTTGCCTGAATGACATAGAAATCATACATGCATTTTTCATGTATGACTATGATATAGTCAGCTTTGTAAGAGCAAAGATATATAGTCTTTAAACTAAATATTTGCCTGAAACTTTTAAACCATCAACATGTTCAACTTCTGCCCTTTTCAGATACTTTTGAATGTTCAAGTAGATATTATACATAAAATATAGATATTTTTTCAATGAAGAGGCAAAATTGCAAATATGACCACCGGCTTATTAAAATTTCGTAATTACAATTAAATTTTCTTCAGTCATGTATTATTTCTTCTGATAAATGTATGTTCATTTTATAATAATTTATCTCTACAGCCAGATTTATGTCATTAATCAAATAATTTGCAATTCAATTCTTTTATTTGACACACACATACGCACACACACACACAAACACACATATAACTAATGTACTTAACACATATATATATGCTTAATTTAGTTACATATATTAGTTATATACATATATATAACTAAATTAAGATCACCATAGATTTTCATGACCAACCGACGAAACTTATCTTTCCCAGTTTTTCGAAATAAAAATAATTTCTTATTCTAACACTAAAGCTTATGACAAGTATCCTCTCTGTATTATATGTAGACGTTTTTCAATTAAATTTATCTTTATTCTTTCAAAATTTAAGTTTAAAGTTACAGTTAAAGTTTAAGTTAAAGTCACAGTTTTAATTTAGTTTATGCATTTGGTGATAGAAACTAATATGTTTCCCCTGGAAACGAGTTTTCTTATCCAGTGAAAGCGTTATTATAGTTGTACGTATCACTTGCATCTTAACGTTTATTAAAAGGAATGTTTTATTAAATCATGGATAATTTTACAAAGACTATGGTTATAGGCTGAAGATTGAAAAGAGTTATTTAACTCTCAATTTTACAAATGAATATCAACAATTAATTTTAATGTTATATTAAGATTTTAAAATTAATATGACTGAAAAAACTTCAAAGATAACAAAACATGTTTTTTATAGCTATCTGTATTTATATGAATGAACTGAGTGCTTATTTTGAAATGTGATTATGAATATACTTTTAAGCCACTTCAAAAAATTTTCATTAAGAAAACAAAAATTTACTTACAATTTATGTACATAAAGATTTCCGTTAATCTGCGCTTTAGGTCCCCTACTCAGCCAACGTGGCGATAAATGAACCAAGCGTGGTAAACCGGACGTTTTTATACCTAATGAGCTCTTTATGGCAACCTCCGAAGGAAATAATTTGCGCTTTTTCGCGCATGCTCATTAATTGGTTTTTTCTTTTAGCATTTTCATTGGTCGTTAATTTGTTTCAGTTTGAAAAAATCGGTCATTTTCATTGGTTGCTAATTAGTTTAAACCCGTTAAAAACCGTATTCCATTATCACCATGGCAACAGCGTTTTTGAAAACCCGCCAAGTACGGGACCCACAGCACACTTTCGCCAAGTTGGCAGAGTAGGGGACCTAAAGCGCATTTTCACCAAGATTTCATTACAACCATCATCACAGATCATATTGCGAATAATGAAGCTTAATAGGTAATTAATAGTCAATGTAAACTTTCTTTAGTAAGCTCTTTTCCCAATATACATTGGGTCCCTTGTTTTTTATTGAAGTTTCGTAGCTCCAACTGGAAACTGGTTGCATCCAGTTGCTCCCATATTCCGCAGATATAACTTTCTCAGTTTCGCAGGGAACGAGCACTTTTTGCTCCAGAAGCTCAGCCGAGCACAGACTGAAATTTGGATGATGATACCTAAAGAAAATGTGGTTTAAAGTAAAAAAATGAGCATAGAGGTAAAAGAGATAAAATAAAATGTGTCGAAGTTAGTAGTTCATATTATTTCAAAATGCATGCCACAAATAGTACTCAGTCACAACACATTTTATTTGTAGGAAGCTTGCAAGTTATGAGATATATAATATGAAATTCAGCAAATATTAGGAGCACTTGATTAATATTCGATGCTGAATTAATTTGTGTGGAACCCTTTTTTAAATAATTAATTTAAAATTCTAGCAGAAGTTTTCCATATAAATAAATTTAAGTGTAAAACTTCTGAAATAAAATATGAGCTTTTTGGGAAGAAAAAATAACATTTCTTAATATTTTATTCAGGAAAGATTTTTTACATCTAATTTGCGAATAAAAAATAATATTTTTATTAAGCTATGTTTAATCTGATCTGAGATCAAAATTAATCTCATGATTCTAAAGAGAATCGAAATTAAATTTTTGAGATTCCATTATTCTATTCAAAAGTACACTACTGGCCATTAAAATTGCTACACCAGGAAGAAATGCAGATAACAAAATGATATTTATTGGACAAATATATTATACTAGAAATAACAAGTGATTAAATTTTCAAAAAATTTGGTTGGATAGATCCTGAGGAATCAGTACCCAGAACAACCACCTTTGGCAGTAATAACAGTAGTTATACGCCTGGGCATTGAGTCAAACAGAGATTGGATTGCATGTACAGGTACAGATGCCCGTGCAGCTTCAACACGATGCCACAGTTCATCAACCGTAGTGACTGGCGTTTGGTGACAAGCCAGTCGCTCGGAAACCATTGACCAGACGTTTCCTATTGGTGAAAGATCTGGAGAACGTGCTGGCCAGGGCAACAGCCGAACATGTTCCGTATCAAGGAAGGTCCGTTCAATACCGGCGACATGCGGTCGGGCATTATCCTGCTGAAACGTAGGGTTTCGCAGGGCTCAAATAAAGGGTAGAGCCACGGGTCGTAACACACCAGAAATGTAACGTGCACTGTTCAAAGCACCGTCAATGCGAACAAGAGGTGACCGAGACGTGTATCCAATGGCACCCCATACCATCACGCCAGGTGATGGGCCAGTATGACGATGATGAATTCACGCTGCCAGTGTGCGTTCACCACGATGCCGCCAAACATGGATGTGACCATCATGATGCTGTACTCAGAACCTGGATTCATCTGAAAAGTTGACGTCTTGCCATTCGTGCGCCCATGTTCGTCATTGATCACACCATTGAAGGCGCTCTTGTCTATGACGCAGCGTCAAGGGAAGCCTCAGCCATGGTCTCCGAGCTGAGAGTCCATACTGCTGCAAACGTCGTCGAACTGTTCGTGCAGACACTTGTTTTCTTCCAAACGACCCCGTATCTTGACTCACGGCTCGTGACGTGGTTGCACGATCTATTACGGCCATGCGGATAATATGCCTGTCTTCTCGGCTGCTAGTGATAGGTGGCCGTTGAGATCCCGCATGGCGTTCCGTATTATCGTTCTGAACCCATCGATTCCATATTCTGCTAACAGTCATTGGATCTCGACCGACGCGAGCAGCAATACTGCGATAAGATAAACCGTAATTCCGGTACGCTACAATTCGACCTTTATCAAAGTTAGAAACGTGCTGGTACGCATTTCTCCTTCTTACACGAGGCATCACAACAACTTTTCACCAGGCAACAACGTTCAAATGCAATTTGTGTATAAGGAACCGGCTGAATAATTTCCTCATTTAAACACAATGTAAGTGTCGCTACTGGCGCCTGCTTTGTCTGAATACGCTGGAAAGCTAATCATGTGCATATCACAGCACCTTCTTCCTTTCGTATAAATTTCACGTCTGTAGCATGTCGCCTTCTTGGTGTAGTAATTTTAATGGCCAGTAGTGTAAGTTTCTGATGTTAAGTATACATAACCTTCCTTTATATAAAAACCACTAATTAATACATATTAAAGAAAGCGTGAAAAGTATTTTTTTAAACTTTTTATTTCTTAGAATGGAAAAATGTTTAGTAATCTGATTTGAGATTAAGAAATGATAATGTAAATAAATGATTATCCATTTCATTTAAACATTTTATGCACATTCAAAAACTAAATATTTTGAACTAAAACTGCTACATATGCTTAGGCTTAAAACT
>JAPDSC010025641.1:77788-88880 GCA_026290005.1 Latrodectus geometricus
AAATAAAAGAATTGAATTGCAAATTATTTGATTAATGACATAAATCTCGCGGTAGAGATAAATTATTATAAAATGAACAAATACATTTATCAGGAGAAATAATATAGGAATGAAGAAAATTTAATTGTAATTACGAAATTTTAATATGCCGTTGGTCATATTTGTAATTATTTTGCCTCGTCATTGAAAACATATCTATATTTTATGTATAATATCTAGTTGAACATTCAAAAGTAGCTGAAAAGGGCAGTAGTTGAACATGTTGATAGTTTTAAAGTTTCAGGCAAAATATTATTTGTGATCTTAACTATCATAACCAAATTTTTAAATCCTGCCATCAAATATGAAGAATTTAAAATTCAAAGCTTCGAATAAAACTTTTTTTTATAAGATGATACTTCGTTTTAAATTCTATTATCTACTAAATCTACTATTTTGTAGATAATAGAATTTACATGGTTGTTGCTTGAAATTTTCAAGATAACTAACTTTGTCATTTTCTCTTTGTATTAAAAACACATTTTTTTTTACCTTTAATAGTTACTTTTTCACAATTCTAGTATTATTTGTTTAAACAATAATTGGAAAGTCTTATACACTATGTATGTACACTGCCTTATACACTGACACAGTATATAAGACTGTGTCAGTGTATAAGACAGTGTGCATGTGTGAACCTGATATAATCTATTATTAAAATTTTCATACAGATCTTCTATTAACGCGTTCAAGTAGTGAATAAAATTAATATCACTATCCCAGCATGAAACAAATAATTAATCGATTCAAATTAATTTATGAAAAGAAATTAAATTAGATTAAATGTTTTTCAGAATAATGATTAAAATAAATTACATGTTATTATATATTAAAACAAGTTCTTATTCTGTCATTTTAGTAGTTGACATATTACACATATGCATAGCATACTATTGCATAGTTAATGCAAACATTTAAATATGTTTTCCTAAATTGATAGCTAAAAAGTGTGCAAAATAATTTCTTGTAATGAAATGCATTTATTTTATTATAAAATGAATCATTTGCAAAATAAATTCTTTTACTCTAAAAATAAAAGATAGATTCCTTATAATAGTATACCAGCAAAATTGTCTCTTAAATTTCTTAAAATATTTTTTTGAAATGAATTTATATATTTTGTATGAAAACTATACATTTTGCTCATACAAAGCTGACTATATCATAGTCATATATGCAAAAATTCATATATGATTTATATGTCATTCAGGTGAAAGTAAATTTAATTCTTTGAAGTTGCTTATAATATTCAATGAATCTACTTCTGTATTTTAATATAAATTTAGCAAGTTCAAGTTTGGTAATTTTTCTGATTGCATTTCACAAGAATTTTTTAGAGAATCATATTTTATCCAATTAAATATTTCATTCTATAAAAGTAAGGGCTAGCCTATTTATTACTACTAGCATGTTGCTATTGTATTTAACAAAAATTCTTGATCATTAGGAAAAAGCAATTTGAGCATACTAGATAAAATTGTTCTTTTCACTATCATTATTTCATGAAAAAGAATAACAAAAAGCTAAAAATTTTGGAAAATAATATTGTTTTCTTTTATCTTTGAACATAGTTTGTTTTTCTTCATTTTAATATCCATTTCTTATTAAACTTTAAATAAATAAATTTTTATAATAAAATAAATTTTTATTTATGTTGAATATTAGTAATATTAGCTTGTTGTAAATATTGTTCTTAAGAGATTTCGTTCACATTGTATAAATAATTATCGTATTTTGGTACATATCTCTTAAACTTGATGGGATCATACAATTCTTATTAATTCTGTACTACCTCTAGTAACTGAATGGGTAGCGTTCTATTTCAGTTCAGCATCTCGTAAATTCAACTTCCATGTCAGCTGTGGCTGCTTAGAGTGGTTCAGAATACACTTTAAAACGTAAGTCCTAATCCAAGTTCAGAGTGCAATTTAAAAAGTATATCTTGATCCAGATAGATCTGATATGTTAAAAGTAACCTTATAGAGATAAATAAACCAGAATACCACTTTACCACTTATTTCCGACAAGTCCAGTTTTAAATTTAGTCTGATTCACGTCCGACTTTTATTATTGGGAACAGCAGGGTTTTGTTAACACCAACATACATCGTTACGGTTGTTCAGGATAATTCTTTTAAGATGGAACTATTTTGGGTTCCATAATAGATCTGTATATTAAATGGAACTATGACAGACCAAATTTATCAAGAAATCCTTTTGGAGCAATATGTGATTTACTTAGGAATACCATAGATGCAAAATTTATGATCATAGATAATAATGTCTATCATGTGCAAACGGTTGCTTCATTCTGAGTTTGGATGGCATGTGTTCTTACCGTATTTGGATATAATAAAGCATATTTGGGAGCTTGGCCATCAACCATCTTTTACGTGTATGCCAATGATTTGGAGTACATTGCTTCGTAACTAGAGTAACTTTCCCCAAGATATGCTCAATAATTTATATTCAGCATTGACTAGACGCTGTATGGGCTGAGTGGAAACGCATAGGAATTATACATCTCATTAATCGTTAAGTCAACAACACTAGACCCTTTTTTACAAACCTCTATTTCACTATTGGTTGGTTCTTAAAAGGATGCCATGGACGCAATGATAATTTAAAATTTATGAGCAAATTTTTGAAAAAACTCTTTTGTACGAAGTTGTTTTTTGTGTATTTTCCGTTTTGTTTGTAGCAATGTTTATTCATTTTATTTTTAATTTAATGATGAGGAAACTCAGATCAACTTTATTATTGGTGTAGAACTATGAATTTTGAATAATTAACTGCAATATTAAAACAATGTAATGAATAAAAAAGAGTTTCTATTCTCGTGCTGAATTTCTCTCATTTAATTTAAATTCCGACTTTGAATTCATTTGAGTGAATTATTTGTTTCAAATGAAAATATCATAGGATACTTTTGTCCTTGAATTATGTCTTTGGCGCAATGCTCTTGTTGATGACATTCTCGGCATAATGCTCTTGTAAATTATGCCAGGAGTGATGTAGCAAAAAGTGATAAATTTATAAATTATTTTGACTTGCGTGCATTCTTAAATAAACCACTGTAACTAAAAAAGGAAAAAAAATTTATTTGACGACTTGAGTGAAGATTGAGTGAAAATTTTTCATCCATGGGCTTCGACAAAGAAATCTACTACTCCCCAAAATTTCTACTCAGGACTTAGATTCTATATTCAGATGTCATTGTTTTAGAATTATTAGGTAATTGAATTATTGAGGACATAATAAATGAAAAGGATAAAGAACTTTCAGATATCAATTATGAAAACAAATTAGTTCCTCAAAATAAGTAGATGAATGGCTAACAAAATTAAGGCATTTTTTTATATCATTTTTTGTCTTTACTATAAGCAGTAAAATTTGCTTTTCTACAATGTAAAAAATGTATTTTTAAAAATGTAGTATTGAAGTAGAAAAAGTGATTACTTTAACTGACTTTTTCTCAGTTTAATAATAGGAAGAATTGTTTTTAATTATGTTTTTTTTTTTACATAATGTGCCTGCTAAATAACTTTTCCTAATACTTTTTTATTTATAAAGAGAGAGGAGTAAGATAAAAAAAAATTAAGATATAACAATTATTTTTCTATTTTACAAACTTTCGAGTTTAGGAACTACTTTGCTTATTTTTACGTATATGTCAAAACGAACATCTACTATATAAATACACTTAAATTTCTGTGAAAGAGATATCCAGGGAACATATACCGTATTCTATGTATATAATTATGCATGATTCCTTCTTTTTTGTTTAATACACAGTTTTTAAGTGTATTTTGTTTTTGAACCTGTGTGTTAGATCAATTGCCATTATTCTTAATTTATGGACACAAATTGAAAGTTAAAAATATTTAAAAATATGGTTTTTTGTACAATATTTTTTTAACATATGAATTTGCTTAGTTTGTAAATTAATTTCAAAAACCACTGCTTGGTATAAGCATACATATAATTTAGCAATAGAAACTTATTTATTTATTCTGAATTATTCAACTTTTCCTCTTAAATTTTCATTAGCGTTTATTATTTCCTGTTAATATATTTTAGACTTTCATCAATGTTATAAATAATTAACGATTATGCACTTAAAATGGAAGCAAGCAGTTCGATCCATCATTTTAGAGAATTCGTGAGGATTAGCTTGATCAAGAATTTATAAATACTTTGAGTTTATAATTTCGAGTTGCAAACATGTTTTGAATGTTGCAAATATGTTTTAAAAAATGGAAATATAATGATCATTTTGTGCTGTTTCACATTGGACACACGCAGACACGCACACACAAACTCTCACACTCACGCACGCACGCACATATAATATATATGGGAGAAAGTGTACATTATATGTTTGTACATGGATATATCCATATATATATTTAAATCTTTCTCACTTACTTATTTTATGGAAAAAAACTTTACTGTTGTTCTTAATTTCTCAAAAAAATAAATAAGTAAGAAAAGTATATCAATTAAAAAATGGTTAAACTGATATAACATTTATTGAAACAATTATAATTAAAATTACATTAAGTGACATTTATTGAAACCATATTGTTGTAATTAAAATTACATAAACATGATCTCAATAAGTGCCACATAATATATGAACATAAAATAAATTATAATAGCAAAATTATCTAAAAAAATTTATCATTATACAGAAACTTTTATTAAAAGTTTATTTAATGAATTATGCAACTATAATTAATTTTAGCAATTGTTGTTTTATTCTCCTGTTGTGTTTTTAATATTAGAGTTATTTATTTATGATTTTATGAATATAAGCTTCATTAAATAAGATTATTTTGATTTTTAATGGTTGGATAAGAGTTTGTAAGCCCTAGTAAATAGGAAGTAATGAAACAATATTTTGCAATCAAATAACTAACAATAAGGACTATTATATATATATATACACACACACAATTTTTTCCACACTATAGAGTCTCATCTAAGATTTTATGAAATATCTTTTGATCAGTTTAATTTAATATTTGTAAGCACAATTTAAAATCCATAAAAGAGAGCGAAAAGCTATACATATTTAAAAGTAATAAAAGATTTTATGGCAAAGTGTGTAATTTAATAATTTTGCAAATTTAAAACTATTAAATAAATATTAAAAATAATATTTCTAGTGCTACCATGTCTTAACTATTACAAAAATATAAAGTATCAAATATAATATACAATTGCATATTGTTAAACATCAATAACGGCTTGTTTCTTAAATTTTTTTAACCCGTCCTTATGAAAAACTTTTTACCAAAGATAACATAATTTTCATGAATTATGTTATTCTTGTGTGCTAAAAATATTTTTATGAGAATATGTTTATAAGAATTTTATAAAAAAAATTTTTATAAGAATATTTTTTCTAAAGAATATGTTTAAGAATAAAATAATAAATGATGTGTGAAACATGAAAATGCATCCAAATGTTAATAATTTTCCTCAAACGAATGAAATTAATTAAAAATTGATAAAACATAATACATTTTAATACATATATTAACATGTATTTTATATATATATACACATAATATTAAGATAAATACACAAAATAACTCATATTTTTATAGTTAAAAGATTTATACAAATTATTTCCTTTACTTTTGAACTAAATTGTGAAAAGAATATATGAAACAAACTACGAAAATATTGCAAGTCACTCATGACAGTATAAATATAATTTACTTTTTGAGAAGCATCTTTATGAAAATATTTATCAATGTATTTTTGATTTAAAACACTCTTATATTCATGAAAAATCTTGAAATCTTCCGAAAAAAAGCAATTTCCAAGAATTTATGGATATTTGAAGTTTATTAAAATCTTATTTTTTAATTTTTATTTGTATTCACTATATAAATTGAAATTATAATTATAAATTTTCTCAAAGCATTTTAATCTCAAACTTCACAATATTGAAAGAAATAACTTTTCAAGTGCTCGCTAGATGGTGCCACTAAAAAGAATCTATGAAGTTCTATTTAAAAAGATTTTTGTGTGTGTGTGCAGTGCAGTACTCACTTCATTATGAAGGTAAATGTTAAACTTCTCGAGTAAAAATTTAAATCTAAAAAAAATATTTATATTCAAAAAGAAAGAAAATTTCCTAGTTAAAAAAACCTTCTACTATATAAATTTCGATACTGTGTTACATTCTCTTCCATTTTAAGAACATTGTTTTAAACGTTGTCTATTATAAAAATATTCAATTTATATAAAAATACATATAAATTCATTTCCTTTATATATTTCTCTTGCTAATCTGTTTTTAATTTTTAACCAAACTCTTAAGACATATAATAATTTTTCTTTATTTAATATTGAATTTTAAATGTGTAATTTAAGAGAATATATTTATAAATTTGGCTTAATTTTTAATGTAATTTAAGATTAAGAGTTCTTTCATGGGCTCTTTCAAAAAAACTTATACAATATATTATTACAATACAATATATATTACTTTATATTACAATTATGATACAAATTATTCCTAAAGAACATTATAATTTATTAAAAAATTATATTATAAATCAATTTCAACGTTAAAAAAATTTGCTCAAGAAAAATATTTCTTTGTATGTTATACAAAATTCAGTAAAACATATGTTCAAATTCCTGAAGTATATTATTTGCTTCAGGAAATAGGCATGTAAAACATAAAAATCATTAAAATTTTATTAACTGTCATACATACATGATATATAAACTTGATACGAAATATTAAAACAAAATTTATGATCAATTTATTACTAAACAGAGAACTATTTGAAAAAATATTTTTCAGTTCCATTTAATCAAAAACCAAACTGCAGGCTTTTTATTTTTTTTTAAATTATTATATATTATAGACAAATATAAGGGTTACGAAATTTAATAAAAAACTATTTATGAAGCTTATTAATTTATTCCTGGCCTTGTTGGTGAGTCATTACCGTCATTACCTAATTCTCATTACCGGAAGGTGGTGAGTTTGAATATCGGCTTATCCGAAGATCCATCGTGTTCACTAATGGGCACGTAAAATATGTTGGGTCGCAATGTCCTCCATGTTTCCATTTCAAATTAATACCTTTGGGGCTGTTAGGAGCCAGGTTTTCCCTGGTTCCTTCTCTCTAAATTGGAAGACCCAGATGGTGCTGCCATCTATGAGCAAAGTCATACTTCAACCCTCATAGAGGGGTTCTCAATTCAAAAACGGAAGACACACTTTCTGACTTCATTCGTCGAATCCCTGACTGGCGGGCTTGGCTTCGCCAAGTGTCATAGATAACAACAACATTAATTCATCCTAGTTAAACATAATTTAAAACACACTACTAAAACAGCGAAAAAAAAATTAGAAATTAAGTTGATTCAAATATATACACAAATAAATTCGATAATGAGAGAGAAAACCCAATTAAAGAAGGCATGTCAGCTGAATAAGATTTAGAAGTGAATTGAAATTGTATATTTTTTGGTGTGATGATAAAATTACACAATTTAATTAAGAGTCAATGAATCTAAAAGTGATGTAAGGTTATCTTTTATTCCTGAAATCGCAAGTTAAAAAGATGCTATAGTGAAATAAATACTATAGTGAGAGAGAAATGTTTTACAAAAAGATTATTAAAAACTTTACTTTAAAGATATTATTAAATTTTTATTTTTCTATTAATAAAATATAAATTAAGTATTTCTTAAATCTACGAAATTTTTCCCTACAAATAATTTTTGCATTCTCTCAGTTCATTTTCCTTTCAGTAGAAATAAATTATTTTCCCAACAACTTAATTTTTATATTGGCGAGTATCAGCCAAATCGTACACTAAGCTAAGCGATGTCATAGAGAAAAAAAAATCTTACTCTTTAACCACGATAATTCAGCCATACCCTTCGCCCATGACACCAAATATATACTTATTATAAGTTAATATCAGTATTACAATTAATCACAATATTATAGTTAATACTATGATAATTCAAAATTAATGCAACTGACTATAATTAACTATAAATTTCTATTTCAACTTTAATTTTTCAAATTTGAATTGTCTAAGTGGTTTACCTACTTAAGAAATCATAATTGTACAAAGAAAATATATATTTGCAAGTTGAAACTAGTTAATTACTGCTCTTGACATCATTTTCAGCAATCATATTGGTGATAATAATGACTATTATTTATTGATAAATAGCGCTGAAATAAATTAGAAATAGTAAAGAAATATATATTTATATTTTTTTTTCAATGATTTTATAAATGATTGTTCCCATATACAAAAGTTATCAACACAAATAAATCTTTAGAAGTCTTGATTTTCGAGAGATAGAATGGAAAAAGTATTTCAATTTCGACTCGTTAAATTTAAATAAATTTATTATTTTCTAGTTATTATTTAACCAAATTAAAAAATTATAAATTTAAGCAAAAATTCACACGTTCAATATAAAATAAATCGTCAATGTTTAAAAGGAATCCCTTTCAAAAGATAGAAATAATATAAAAGTAATATATGTGTCACGAAGGCATAGAAATTCAGTTTCAATACATTTGAATATCCTTTACAATAATAGAAAGGTAACTCCAAGATTTATTAAATTTTCCCCTCTTTAAAGTTGATTTCCTCACTTGATAAGTGCTTAAACACTTCAGATCCTTTTAATTTCCCTTCACTAGGACTTTTTAGCCAACGAATAAATGCAGTATTTATCCTAACTAATTTATATTTAAAAACATTGTTTTGCTTTAAAATATTATTGAAATAATTAGATTCATTTAAACTTCACCTTATTTTAAGATGACCTGAAACTATAATTCTTTTTTCTAATTTGTTTGATTCAATGCAATTGTATAGAAAACTATGATGTAATAATTTTATACTGTAATTTTTTAATTTTACTGTTTTTTCAATGAATTTTTTTTTTAAATATTTATAGTATTATATTTTCGATGAGTATTTTGAATATCTATACAATTATGACCACATATTATACAGCATGTAAAACTTTCATCCTTTTCTTTCATACAGATATTTCCTTTCCAGCATGAGATTTCATAGCATATATTTATAAAATACTAAAACAATAAATGAAATACTTACCAATCATAAATTTTTATTTTTTAATTACCTAATTTACAGCTTTTTAAACTGTGATTGCTAAATATTTCATGTGATCACCAGAAATTAATATAATGATTTTTCCTTAAAAAATTGTATAACTAAAAGTTTCTAAAAACATTGTTTTATTTATAAGCATTGTTAAAACATATTTACATTTCAAATAGATAAAAAATAGTTTTGCTGCTTGTGAAAAGAACTAATATTTTGAGTGTATTCATAAACATGGATAAGATTTCAAGAAAAATTCTTTTAAAACCAAAAAATTAATTAAATATTTATCAATTATCATTTAAAAAGAATACATCAAGAACAAAAGTTGAAAACAAATTTATTATGACAGAAATATTATTCAAAATTTCTTACACAATTTAAGCAGCTTTAATAATAGATAGAATAATATTTCAAACTGTCATGAAAAGAACATTACCATATACATACAAAATTTTTCATAATACATACAAAATTTCCTTTAAAACATAAAAAAGTGAAAAAATATTAGCTATTTCTCTGAAAGGAAAAAATAAATAGAATATTTTCCTTAAAAAATCTAACAAGTATTTATTGGATGAATTGTTGTATCCTGAATTCTTATTGAAATTATATTAATTTTAAATATCATCATACACAAACAGTCAGTTCAAATTTTAATTTATAAAAATCCTTATTATGTACATAAAAATCCTTATTATATACATATTAAATCCTTATTATGTACATAAAAATCCTTATTATGTACATAAAAATCCTTATTATGTACATTTCAGATTTTTTTCCCAAAAAGGCAATAAATGAAATTGTGAGAATCATTACTTTTAAAAATTCAGAAATAATTGTAATATTTTTCTTTAAATACATGCAACATTGAAGTAATTGTTTAAAACATTGTTGCGTATTCCTTAAAGTACTTTTAAAATAATCCTATATTCATTTAATTTTATTTTAAATTTTCGCTCATAAAAATTTTTCAAGCGCAGATAAAATTTCATAGCATTTTCTTTAAAAAAATTAACACTAGAAATAAATTTTCCTCAATCATCGCTTATATACAAAGAGAGTGTTACTATTTTCTCCAATGAAATTCTTTTCTTTGATATAATAGTTGAAAGCCTTATTTTCTTATAATCTGTGGTTGAAACACAATTTAACATATTTTAACTATCATTAAAAATAGATAAACAAATACTTCGAGCTTTATGTCATTCGCACAAAAATTTTGTTTGCAGGTAAAATTTCGTAGCATTTTAATCAAAAATAAAAATATTAACAAACATGCATTCTCATATCAAATATTTTAACAAACATGCATTTTCATTTTCATTAACAAACATGCATTTTCATGCAGTAAAGAAACAATTATAACACTTTCTGGTGAGTAATCGCATTGTTGAAAGAATATTCCGAAAGGAATGGATTTTACTAATAGGATTTTTACTAATATCTTTATCAATCAACACCTAAAAAGAGACTAATAAACATAATATTCTCATTGATTTTTTTTTCAACAGCTTATTGTTTTTAACAATTTACAACTCAATGTAATGAATTTTTTAAACTGCTGTTGAAAGTATTAATGAATTCATGAAGTACAATTGCAACAATTTTACAGTTTAAACAGCATTGAAAATAGATAGTGCTATGTAAAATTATTGTTGTAAGAAACACTAAGCAAGGTATGACTAATTGCAACCATTTATCCCTAAATAATATCCAGTTGAAATAAATGTCTTAAGCATTATTGTACAATTTTTATATATTAAACATTTTTACACGATTTAAATACCATTAAATAAAAATGATATCTAAGAACATAAACAAAAATATTTCCTATCCTGCATTGTTTGGATGAATTTTCATAGTATTGTTTCACAAAAGTCAGAATTGAATGAAAGAGATGTTTGAATATTA
>JAPDSC010025641.1:108880-129289 GCA_026290005.1 Latrodectus geometricus
CTAAATATTTTGAACTAAAACTGCTACATATGCTTAGGCTTAAAACTCAAAGTTCCATATAAAATAATTATTAAATTATTTATACATATATTAAATTACTTATATACATATTAAATATTTATATAGACTACATATATAAATTATTTCATGAACAATCATTTAATTCATTTGGTATATTATAATAATAAATATAATAATAACATAGATTATTCTGAGTATCATAAATAATATTTAATAATTGTCTGCATCGTAATGGAAGCAAAAAAAATTGCTGATGGATTAATGATGCATAATAATGCTTTCTCTCATAGAATGTATTCAATACTTGAATTAAATTTCTTAAAATTACTTTAAATATTGTAATAAAATAATAAGAATAAAGAAATTGTATGATACTTACTTGAAATAATTGCCGGTCCTTGGACTATGCCCACCGTACCAAGTACCATTGTCCTCATAATACATAAAAAATAAATCCACTCTTAATCCATGAGTATTTAGATTAAACTCCAATGCTTCGTCAACCTAAAATGATTGAAAATTATGTGGGTTTCCATATAAATGTTTACATTGATTGTGTCTAATTCATTTATGATATTATTTCAAACTTGAAAAATCAGTTAATGTTAAAATATTCATTTTATTTCATCACGAATTCAGGATAATTTATTGCTTTATGTCAAGTGTAACATAAAGAAAATAATGGTTAGAAGCCAAAACAAAATTTTATCATTAAGTGTTATATAATGATAAAATTTTTTTTGGCTTCAAACCATTATTATTATTTTTTTTTTTTCATGCTCAAAGTTCAAGAGCAGAATAATTCCTTCAGAACTAAATATTAAACTGCAGTTACTAAACAAAAAATATAATTAATTTTTTTTTCAAAAACAATAAAAAGTGTTTCTGCAATTTTTTCAAAATAAAAATATTTCATAATGACAAGTAATGAAGATGCGCAATCATAATAACGAATAAAGCAGAGTTACATAAATTACGTTACATAAATAACGAGATTTTTCTTAAAGCAACATAGCAACATTTTTTTAATACTACGAAAAACTACGTTATTTTTAGTCATATGACACACACATTTATCAATGTATCTAGATTCGTACTTAAATTTTTTAAAACATTTCTTAGGTAACTTATTCTAAGATACCAATATATTTTTTCTTACAAGAAATTTTCTTAAAAATACTGAAACTGAACAAATTTGGTATTGATTTGAAGATTAGAAGAAAATGTTTCTGATTTATTAAAAATTACTGATTATTAAAAATCAAGTCCACGAGATGTGATGAATATTATTCATAATATGTGTGAGTTCTTATGCTATTTGGTACCTTCATATGTGGTGTATAATGTATATAAGTTTCATTAAATTTTAGGCATAACTTTTCGATTTATCTTCATTTTTATGATTTTTCTTAACTTATAATAATCTGTATATATTTAACATTCATATGACATAGACTGAGATAATAATGTTTGTAACTTATTTTAAAATAAATTAAATACACAACATTGTATCTGAATATTTGTTTTAAAAGTTAAAAGACCTTGGCTTCAATTACTTCGGTGGACACTTTGGTAATTCGAAATTCATTTAGAGTCTAAAATAAAACTAGGTAAAATGTACATCGATAAAAATAAAATAATTCTCAAGCCCTTAATCAGTCAGATTGTGGTTTCATAAGAATATTTCATCAGTCAATAATTTTATTTTACTTCATAAAATTATTGATAAATAATCAGTAGTTTTAATCGACAGTAGTTGATCATCTGAACATTTAAGCTAATTGCATTTCTTAAAAAATTCTTCCAAGAAAAGAAACCTTTGTTATATTTTTATAGAAAAATTTTACATAATTTTTTTTACATAAAATGTCAAACTCTTAATAATTTGCTTCTGCTGTTTAAAAAAAATTTAAGTTGCTTTCATTCTAAATTTTTTTTATAATGCAATTCGATTTTCCTTCATAGTGGTAGCTGGTAGATTTTTATTGAAAAAAATTGATATTCCAGTTACATTTAATATACATCAGATTTTAATTTTATTTAATTACTTTCTATACTAAAAATATTTTTGGCTGATTTCATCTGAAAACTTTCACGAAATCAATCAAGTCTGATGTGCAGTGAAGTAAAATCTCATATCTTTGAAACGTTGATAATTATGGTCATTAAAAATGATGAAAAATATGCTATAAGATGATACAATTTATACCTCTTAGAGGTAGAATTTGGAAGTTAGTGGTTCTGTATCAAAAACTAAATGGAGTACAGGAAATAATCGATTTCAAAAGCAGCAATGATTTCGTTATCAAATGATTGTGAGCAGACATTGCGATGAAATGAATGCATAGAACTTTCTTTGTTTTATGCATGAATTATAACTCTGTTATGCCACGAAAATCATCAGAGAGGAGATACTTTCGCCTACAATCAAAATAACCCAACAGAAGCATAGTAAATATGCGCAGCAAACAACGCAGCAAATCAGAATAGATGGTGTATGCATCTAATGATAATTAGTTGCTCTGTTCTGAACATTTTCTAGTATAACAGTGTTGGAATCGTGTAGATGCGTATTGTAAGCTCTATTTTTTCCCACGTGTTTGTGGGTAAAATGTAGTTTAACTAACTGTTAATCTGGAACTTTATAAAACCTATTGTTTCTCATCACATTTCTTTTAGTTTAAGCTAGTATTATTATCTTTAAAACTTTATCACTAGGAGTATTGTGCATCATCGGAATTTTTAATGCGTAGGTTTTGTAAATATTTACGAATACATAATAAATAATAGTTCAAATAACAAACGTTAAAAATGAATAAGTACAAAAAGAACTAAATTTGTAGCATATAATTCGTAAGCATAAAAATGTAATCGAATTCAAATAGAACGAATCACTTACCATACCCATTTTTTGTTTGATTTTTAAGTGTTCATTTTCAAGAAATGTTTGAATTAATTGATCGACGTCATCAACTTCTGATGCCCAGGCAGCAAAATCGGCATCCGTCGTGTATGGTATGACATCACACTGACGATACCATCCTGAATCAAATTTAAAAGAAATGTATCTTAAGTAATAATATAACTGTTTAAAACCACTTAAGCGGTCAATTTTTTTACCAGAATTGTTTCCAAAAAAGGCATATTTTTTTATTGCATACATTTAAGTACCATACTTAGAATAAGAATAATAAGAATTCTTTTTTCATTTTTTTATGCTTTTACAACATTTTTTATTTTACAATTTTGGAAAACCAAAACCCCTAAATGTTTGCTTTTCTCAAGCATATTTATTTGTCTCTTCCACAATTTTGCTTATGAGAGAAGAATAAATGAATGCTTCATAAAATTGTAGAACGTCAGAAGTGTTATCAAATTGTATGTGCACAGAAGGAACCCCTGTAAATTTAAATCGAGGGCATGGATATAGGTGGATTTTTCAAATCAACCTCGTGGAATATTCTTGTAGAACTCAAATCTTCATCAGAGCTGAGCTCACTGCACGAGTCACCTGAGAAAAAAATCAAAATAATTTAGAATACCTGTATCAGAATGTAATTCATCATCTAACAAAAAAGTGTTTTCATCGTTCATAACTACCATAAGAAAAGACATTGTTTTAAATTCACAAGCTTGAATACAGCAGAACAAAAATTTCAAAGAAAAATTCTCACTACAAAGAAAAACCCGGATAAAAAGCATTTCAGTTACATAGACAAGGCACGCCATCTGTTGAAAAATATTAATACTAAATAGTCTCTTTGCAATAATGAAAAATACGAGCAAACCAGAAAGTATAGGAGAAAATATCAATGTCCGTACGTCGTACGGGCAAATCAGTTAATGCCAATTTTGGGTAGCACGTACACTGTACGGGAAAACCACTTAAGGGGTTAAAAATATTTATGATAAAGTGGCGCTTCAATCGCTAGCGCCTGCAACGTCAGTCGCTCTCTCCAACTCTCGAAAAAAGAATGCCTATTACGAACCATTGTCGGCAACATTTGTTAATATTTCACAATAAATTGTTATTGTTTTAATTATACAATCCACAGTTATTATTCGTGCTCCACGCTATCTCCTAGTACAATAACTGCATCGAAATTATGAAATAATAAATTTAAAATTGAAGATATAATTATAAAGTCAAAAACAATTTTTATTAAGCAGGAAGTTTTTTTTGTAATATATATATATATATATATATATATATATATATATTAGTAATTTTTTATGGTCACTTTTTGCGTACTGTGGTCAAATTATGGAATGGAAATTTTAAAAAAGGTTTTTAAATAATTTTTTTAAAATTCAAATATTGAGAATAAAAAATTATAAATACTTTTCTATTTTTACTTAAAGTATTTCATGAGATGGTATGAAACACAAACTTCACTATTAATGTTAAGGATTTTAAGATAATACGCATACATTCATATGAAAGAAAAATCATATTTGTTTCCTATTTTGATGATGAATTGCTGTTTCACAGCAGCTAAAATTGCACTAAATTTATTTAATATTTTAAATTTCTGTGATAGTATATTGAAGTTTTAAAAATATTTCTTAATTCATCGTAGTAGCATTCAATAAACTTAGCTTTTTGATGACGGTATTATAATGGTAAAAATATCAAAATTGGGTAGAATGATTAAATACCAAATATCAATGTCAGTTGATATTTGGTATTACTGATTTACTTGTGCTGGTTTTCAGAGTAAAGCAATTAATTGTTTTCTATTTTCACCAGTTTATAACAATTTTTATTTTATTCACTTCATGGTTGATCAAGAAATTCCCTTCATCAAATGGTTTACGTCAATTATAACTTTTCGTCTGAAAAAAAAAAATGGGCAAATTAAACTCAATCAGATTATTTAGAACTAAACTGAAATCCTCTTTTTTTTACATCAAGTTGCACAGATAAATTGTTTTCAACAAGTTAATAATCTGCTAGTTAGTAGATATAATTAATAATTAGTAGATATAATTAATCATTAATCGTTATATTTCTATATGTCTCTAGTTAGTAGATTATGTCTTAATTTTGTGAGTACGCTAATAAATTAATCATGTTTAATCATTTGAATTATCTTCAGGATATAAGATAAAATCTTCAAAATTGTGCAACTACTTTGTGCAATACTGTAGGACTAAAATTAAAACAAAATAGACTTAAAATTAGTAGATTTGTGCATATTTGTTGACTGAAAAATATTTTCGCTTTGTGATACTATTCAAATGTATTCATAAAATGTTTCTCACAACATTATAGAAATGTTAATTACTCAGAGAATTTTATCGAATTTTTTTATGGTTAATATACGTATCCATAATTTTAAAAATTAATTCCAAATTTTGATGTAAATAGCACACGTGAGGATTAAGAAATTACGATCACCTTATCAGTATTCGGTTAGCTTCCTCTTGTCTTTATTATTGCGAAAATTCATCTTGGCGTTAGCATGTTAAATGGTGTCCTTAAGAGTGAGATTAGGCATGATAAAATGGAGTATTTTATTCAAGCTTCATAGTAATACTGTCAAAAGTGTTTATCAGCACTTTCAAATTTCACATGCTCAATAAGATTGCAGGAAAATGGTTTGATGTCACCTGCTTTATGTGAATCTTTCATATGTTTCTTTGACCAATTTAATATAACTGCAGATTTCTAAAGTAACATGCTTTCTTGATAGAAATAATGTTACTATAAAAATAAAGCATACGTAGATCACATAATGGGTATAGTCTTTAGTAATAATCATTTTTATTATGGGGTTCGTTAATCCGATAAAGAGGGTATAAATGTTAACAAAATTTACTCAAGTTACGTGTTTGTAATGTTATAGACAAATATTCGAATATTCGAATTCAACTAAATTCTGATATCAGAATTTAATTGTTTATGCTATTTAGACAGAGTTAATCATGTTTACTAACGTCGACTGGGGGAAGTAAAATAAGTCATCATGTAAATAATCGTGGTTGCAATATCCTCCATATACCCATTCCAAATAAATGCCTCTTGGGGTGTTCAGACCTTGCGTCTTCTCTAGCTTCCTATCTCTAAATTGGAAGACTCAGATGGTGCTGCCATCTATGAGCCAAAGTCGTACTTCCACCTTCTTTTGGTAGGGAGGCTCTAATCAAAAACGGAAGGCGCTCAATCAGACTTCATTCGCTCAGTCCCAGAGGGGTAGGTTTGGCTTCGCCAAGTGTCAGAGTAGACAGAGTTTTGTTTCGCTCAAATGTGTTCAATAAATTACAATGTTAACAAAATTTCTCATTAAAAATAATTTTTTCTGCATTATGAATGAAATTTTCTTTATGTTTGTACTTGCAGAGATTTTTGTACTATTAAATTTATGAATATTCTACGGAGTCCCTTTTTGTTATTCATGTGGATATCCTTTGTATGTAGCTAAGCCACATAACGTTTCAGAACGAAATAAAAGATTATTAATAATCTTCTTAGGCATATACATTTAAGAAACACTACATTATATAAATTTGTAGAACTTGCACTTATTGTAAAATAAAACCACACAAAATATATTAGAAGAAAATAAAGACTACCTACCTAACATAGTGCCTGACCATATCCAAAAATGTAGAAGCAAAGGATCCAACTTTAGTTTCAATTCTGCTAAAGCAATAACCAGTCGTTGATTGAACCTAGACACTGAGAGTGATGAATGCTGCTCAGGCAAATTCGTGGGCTGTAGCTGCTGAAAAGTCTCAACAACAGTTTTATTGCATTCTAAGAATCTGGATGTTTCGATTTGATTTAAAAATTGAGCAGGGCTGGATGGTATATTCACTTTTTTCAAGGATGAGATTTTGAAATCGGGATTAACGGCTGTAAAACTGAAAAGAAAACATTTAAAACAAGTTATCACTTATTCAAATTCTGTTAATATTTCTCTGAAAAATATATTTGCTATTTTTTATTATTCAGTATTATTTCCTCTCCTCTCTTAGTAAATTATTTTTGTTATTCTTCTATATCATTAAAATAATCTTTATGAATGTTCTAGTTTAACATGATTTTTCTGCAGAAATGCTTTCGTAAAATGATTTTTTACATAAATTTTTAATTTTTTAACTGCTTGCCATGATTTTTAAAGAAACTAACACATTTTTTCGGTTTTATGTTATAAAGATTTTAATTTAAAATAATGCACCGAATCTTATCCGTAAACTTTTATAAATTTAAAAAATTCTCACAAAAGAAAGAAGAAAGACAAATTTAAAAACTGTGAGAAATTCCTTTGTGGAAGCTAACCAGTAACATTTTTTCCTTATGGAGAAGATAAATTAACTCTAATAAAATATTTAAAGTAATTTTATGAATTATTATTTTATAATATAACTCTTAAATCAAATATCCATTTCCATTACAATGTATTACAAGATATAGATATATATTTGTGGTTGCAGAGAAATTAATACTGAGTTACATATTTTACTTTCCTTCAAGACTTAACAAATTAATAATTTCTCAAATTATATTTAAATCAATTATATTTAAAATATTATTTGGAATCAAATTAATTTTAACAAAATTCATCTTTATAACTAGACTTGTTCTACAACGGAACAGATCTTTAACATTAGACAAATTTTGGAAAAAAAACTACTAAAAATAGCATAGCAACATACCATCTCTTTTTTTATTTCAAGACTGCCTATTATTCAGTAAATAGAAAACTTTTAATTGAAGCTATGAGAGAACTCCAAATACCCCAAAAACTTATAAATTTAGTAACTATAACTCATATTGAAACAAAGCTTAGGGTCAAAATTCAGAATAATCTCTCAGAGACTATTGTTGTGTTTAACGGACTCAGACAAGGTGATGCACTAGCCTGTTTACTTTTTAATCTTGCCCTCCAAAAAGTTGTAAAATACTCCAACATCAATACCCATGGAACTATCTTTAATAAGTCGTTCAGATTTTTGCATTCGCGGACGACATCAACCTCTTTTCACGCACTCCCGAGTCACTTAAAGAAGCTTTCATATCTCTGGAGGCTGCAGCCTGCATATAAAAATCAACCAAAATAAAACTATGTATATGTCATGTGGCAATCATGACAGCTTTTATCTTGAAATTGGGGACTACAAATTTAAAACTGTAAGCAACTTCAGTTACTTAGGATCAGCAGTAAAAACTGATAACGATATATTGCCTGAGATCAGTGGTAAAGTCACAGCTGCCAATCGATGTTTCTTCGGGCTTAAAAAGTACTTGAAGTCTAACTTGATCAGCAGAAAAACGAAGATTCTAATCTACAAAAGCTTAATCAGACCCATTCTCACCTACTCCGCGGAAACTTGGGCAATGACAGAAAAAGTTAAAGATACCTTATCTTTTTTTGAAAGAAAAATCTTGAGAAGCATTTTTTGTGGTATAAAATGTAAGGACATCTGGAGAAGAAGAACTAACTCTGAAGTTTACAAGTTGTTTGGAGAGCCAGATATAGTCAACTACATAACGATTCAGAGAATAAAATGGGTAGGCCACCTGTGCAGGATGGGCGAAAGCCGTACAACAAAAAAATATCTTCTCGGCCAGACCATTCGCCACCCGAAAAAGAGGGAGGCCTAAACTCAGATGGCTCGACTGCGTTGAAAAGGACTTGAAAACTTTAAAAATTGCGAACTGGAGGTCTCGAGCCACGGATAGGAGATCCTAGAATTCGATACTGCGGAAGGCAAGGGCCCATCCTGGGCTGTCAAGCCATTGAAGAAGAAGAAGAACTAGACTTCTTCAAATTAAAAAAAAAAAACGATTTTTGTATTTAATTAAAGAAACTATACATGCGTTCTTTATCTGACTATCACTGAATGATACTAAAATTTTGAGATTTTTGAATGGTTAATTAACTTCTATATTATTTACATTATCTAAAAAAACTAGTACTAATAGTACACATCGTATTCTCTACAAAACATTTAATTCTTTACTGATTTTAATTTTATCTGTGAAGGGGAAATGAATCCTGATAAATATTCCAAAATATTCGTCAGTGATAAAATTTAATTTAAAGCAATTAAGTTTATTTAATCTTCAACTGGAGTTAAAATTTTATAATCATGATAGAGCAACTGATATTTGATTTACTGATATAAAAATTTTTAAAAGTAACAGCTACATTTTTGAACATAAGGTTACACCTTTCCTTCGTATAGTTAAATAATGAATTTAGAAGAAATTATTAATTTCAGCATAAAATATAAACACAAAACATTCAAAAATAACATTTCATTTTACTAAAATTAAGCAATTCGGAAATCAGATTTTTAACATATAATGGAATAATTTACAAATTGGTTGTTAAAAATTGCGGATTACCTTTCAAACGCAGAATCAGCATCTGCAAAATGGTGAATTTGACTTGATGAAATGTTTGAATCAGACTGTAAAGACAAAGAAGAATGCCATAAATAGCTACTTTTTTCATAAAATACGGTTGATTGAATGATCCATTTTCCTTTCTTGAAAAATATATGACTAAGAAAAATATCATTGACATAATGATTGCTGTTATTTTCTAATTTAATACTGTTGTGATGATTCAACCTTTTCATCCAGCTTAAAATTGGTCTCCTTATTATTTCAATATGAAATCCTAAATTTTTAAATTTGTTCTGTACATCTTCCTAAAAAAATAACATAAATATTAGTACTCAAATATATTATTATGAAAAGAATAACATACATAATAACAGAAAATAGAGGATATAATTTTTTTCTAATATTGTATATTACTTTATATATTATTTTATTTATCATATCTTCAAATCTTTCCTTTCATTTATTCTATTTTTAACCACATTAATTTTTCTTAAAGAATCAATTTATTTTTTCAAAAAATTAATGCATTTATTTGTGACAGGCTCTTCCTTAAAAAATCAAGATTCTTATATTTACTTTGCGAAAGTGCATCATACTGATCCCTAGCGACTTTAAAATAAAAACTATTACTACTATGATTTATCAATGATTATAAATAATGATCTTTAATTAAATTTTGTTTTTAAAACGATTGAATAATATTCAAATTATTATATTCTAATAAAATTATATTTTAAGCATATTTATAATTTTATCTTAAGAACTTATGATAGAAATGGTAATTTTAGTATTTGTATTACATATTTTAAAATATGAAGCACTCAAATTCAGTAATTCTATAAAGTATAGAGAAATTGAATGAAATATTTTAATCAAATAAAAAATAGTAATCATTTCTATTCTGAATATAATAATCTGAATGAAAAGATTAAGCATTTTAAATAAAAATGAATTAAAGAGAATAATTTCACTAATATCCAAAACATTTAAATGATAAACTTTTGTTTTTAACTATGTTAATGCACATTAAATGTAACTTTCAAATTAATTATTTTAGTAATTTTATATGACGATGAATTGAAAAATTATGTGGAAAACTAATTGGATTTTATGACATTATCACAGGGTGTCGTAGTATTTGTATATAAATTTGCTCAAAAATTAAATAATTGTGTCTATAAAATCTTCAAGAAATTTAAAAACAATTTTCAAACTTAATGATGACATATTACTAATAAAATAAAACAATTTTTAAAGTAACTTTTTCATGTAGTATCTTTAAAAATACTTTTCTTTTTAATTGAAATACTTTTTTGCTTATAAAATAAAATAACTCAAGGTTACATACCTGTATCCAATTTCAAAATTCGCTTACAGATTTTAAATAAAATAATGTTATGCTTTTAAACTAAAATTTTTTGTCTATTATATACATTAGATTTCAACTAAGAAGAATTAATGTAAAAATATTAGTTTTGCATTAATGTTTAACTTATATATTAATATTTTTATATATGAGTAAAAGATTAAAAGTTTCAATAAAATATTGATTTAGATTCAAAAGAATTAGATTCAGTTCAATTCTTTTTCTTATTATAAAATTGTAAAAAAATGATACATAATAATATTTGTCCCTTAAACATCCGTAAAATAATATTATATAAACATTTAATAATAATATTATGTAACATAAATATATAGTAATATTATATAACATAAATATATAAAATTACTTTTTTCAAGATTGCAGCATGCCTCTCAAATATTCCAATGTTGATCACTGATTCGGAAAATTTCGCTTTGAACGTAAAATTCCTTTTCTGAAGCAAATTTTGGAGGGATTGTGACAACATGCAAAAGATAATTGATGGCTCGATTAGAACAGTTTCGATTTCTACTTGTTGAGCAAGATCAACGAATTCTAGAAATGTAGCCACACGTGGATGTATTTTAATCTATCAATGAAAAAATATTATTCTTAGAAATGCATAATATATATACAATGTTGTTAGAAGAAATAAATCTTAAAGAAAATAATTTTAAACAATAATAATTTTAATGTTAAAAAAACAATGCATAAAAAGCGTTTGTATGGGGTAAATCTTATTTTAAAATAGTCATTATATCATTTTTCAAAGTCTTCATAATAAAAATTTGTAAAAAATGTCTTAAATACTTCAACGGTTATGTTTAAAAACAGTTTTATAAACTTAAAAGAGGACAATAATGACAAAAATAATTTTTTAATTGTCTTTCAAGAATTTCTTTATAGCATTTCCTTTATACAAGGTCTCCATTTTTGTGTTTTTAAAATACTGTGAAATACAATTAAAATCTGTTTAACCTTTCTCATACCATATACGATCCATATAAAATTCTAAAAATTTTCTTAACCCCAAAAAATAAAGGTTTAATATTAAAATATCAAAGCAATGAAAATTATTTTAATAGGCGTTCATTTTTAAGGAAAAATATAGGGTATGTAAGCACGCGCGAGCGAAATTTTTGATAAAATTTCTTTAATATTATTATGTTGAAGTGCCGAACCATAAATTTAATCTCAGAATACTTACCCTTTGTTTTGTAGAATTCTCTTTCTCTGTATTATTTTCAATTTCACTAAATAAAGAGCTATATTCTTCAGGTTTAACACTGTTTGAGAGAGTGTAGAAACGTTGAAGAAAGCATTGTTCAAAGTCATCATCCAGCATTTCTTCAGAAAATTGTGGTAAAGGAAAACCGACGTAATTCAAAACATTTGGATCCTAAAAGAAATGTCGTGCATTTAATTGTAATAAAAAACAATGAGTATTTATGTTCACAAAATTATAAAGACAGTCCAACTGTTATTCTTATTTAATATCACTTGTATTGTGTGTAGCTTTGCAATCCCATTTTACATCAATTCATCTGAGACTTACTACTTAAAATAAATTCCAAAACATTGAAAAGTGCGCCCTTGAGGTTAGTGTCAGAAACATGAACTGAGATAATACTGGTTTATAAACATTATCTTTGATACCCCTTATTCGATACACTTTGAATGTTCACATCTTTGAAAAACTGTATGATCAGTTTATCTGTCACTCTACTGCCATATTTCGCACAAGAAGATAATATAGATAAAACACAAGAAGATAAGACAGGAAATCAGGGAAAGGAATTTTTAACAGTGTAAAGGAATTTCCAGAATGAAACATCATCTATGACCGAGGTGAGAATTTAACCCACAAATTATTGAATTATATGCCTGAGCTTTAAAAACAGTTGTAAGTGTTTAAATTTATCTCTAAAAACTGAGATGAGTTGAATTGCAATTGCAACTTGAATAAATAAAGTCATGTTTTCTAATTCATCGCTTATAGGGTAAGAGAAGTTGTAAGTTTATACAGTCACATATTTCAAAATTTAAGTCGATTTAAAAATTGGTCATTCAACTACTTTATTGTCATTGTTTTAAGAGAATACTAAGCGAAGTTTTGATTTTTTAAATTTTGTCACGAATATACTTTCTATACAATCGATATTTTTTTCGAATTATCATTTGACTTGATTTATTAAGCTGAAAAAATGTCCATCGTTAATTTTGTAAGCCAATCAGAACAAATTTAGATTATTCAAAAACAGTCAGGGAAAAATATAACTGAGAGAATCAATGTTTTATGAAACAATTCTGACGAAAAATTGCTGTTTAGAGCTGAAGCAGAGCATATTTGTAGGCACTTGGCGGATATAATTTGTCATTTTAACAATTTCATTCCGTTTAGCTACAATATAAAGCCATCTTCCAACTTCATATCTTCCAGCAGCAACAAGAAATTAACCAGATATTCATTTAGTAGTTGTTGTGTAGTAATTAGTTTAATAATTGTGAAAATTTTGGCACTGTTGAATGGACTCCTAAGTCATCTTATCACACTTCTGCGAACATTATTATGGGTTACGTAAAATAACAAGTTTCTTAAATGGAATCCACTAGCAAAAGAAATCTGGGACAACACATTTTCGATACATGTTCAAATGATTAATTTTCTATATTGATTAATGCCTAACTTAGGTTATAGTCGAAGTTCAAATGTATAGGGACTGTGGTAACATGTTAGGCAAGGGTTTCTCATTCTCATATCCAGATATTAGTAGAGTCGATATATAATCCAGGCGAAAACACGATGCAAGTTTCTAGATTTGTTAACAATTCGGTAATTCGATTCAGTGTTTCTTCGCTGATAGTGCTTGGGGTGGACATAAGAGCACCACTTCTGATCTCAACTTCGTCACTTGCCTATGGTTCAAAATTATGGGGGAGTATGCTATGTTTAGAGGCTTAGATCAACAGAAATAGCAGTCCGTAACATATCACAAAAACACGACTTTTAAATATGAGTAACTCATACAGGCAAAGACCATCGTTCTGAGAGGACACACGCACCTTGATATTTCGTAAGGTTGATCTATTTGATATATGGGTGTTGATATCTTCGTGTTTCTCCGTTGATGTGGAATGAATGCTTAGATACGATTTATTAACTGAAGTATCAATATCATCACTTGATCATGGCTTAAAATTAAGAGTTGTTGACCTTGTTAAGCCGGGTTCGGTGATAGGCAGAAATATGATGCCAGAAAATTATTGCAATAACCTGACTTTACTGTTTATACTTCTGCCTACGATAAGCAAATAAATATAGGTAATAAGTTTGATTTCGTCTACCTAAATTCTATTGTTTGATAATGATTTTTATCTTTGTTTCAAGTCTATTCCTTCTGTAATGGGAATCGCTAAATTTTTTATGCTTTCATTTATTTTTAATTAGTCATAATTAATTTAAATAAAACTAATTGACAAATAAATCTAATAGTTTTAATTTGTTTTTTTTATCGAATCTCTTAAAAATGTTTTTTGAAGCAAAAACTCTTAAAAATTTCAAATTTTAATACCTTATAGAAAATGAATGTTTTGGGAAATATTTTTTTAAAATGAAAGAAAAAAATTATATCAATCACGAGAGCGTTTAAAAGTTTGAAAGTCTTAAGAAATGAAATTTTAGAATTGAATTAATTAATCATAATATAATTAATTATCTCGTATAAAACAAGTGTGCATGTATATTAACATCTATTTCATTATAATCCTTACGTTTGTTTCAGTTAAACAAATCAATATTACATAAACATTTGTTAGTAGATCAAATTTTTCTGAAGTTTCAGACAAAAATGTAAGGTTAATCTAGCATAAATGTTTTTCATTTTAAAACCCTACTTTCACTATCAATGATTGAACTTATTACATGCAAGAACAACTTGGCTTGGCAGGAGTACAATTTAGCTTTCATAAATAAATGAAAATATTTTTAAATTAAGTTTTTGGTATGAAATCAGCTTCTGCAAGCAATTTAAAATGTCACGCACTTCGTTTGGGCACAGTGTAAAACTAATAAATCAATATCTATTGAACATCAATTTTATGTTTTGAGTCACTTAAAGTTATCAATCAATTTATTGACTTTGTATATTTGTGGTAGTTCAGGGTAATTATTGAAAAAGTTATAAAAATATTCTTAATAAAAGTGGTTGTTAGCACTGTTTAGCTCAAAAGATATTTTAGACACTAATTTAGCTATTTTTAAAATGAAGATTCGCAAACAAAGATATTGTACATGTCAGTTCTTTAACAATTCACAGATATTTTAACATTTATTGATATGAATAATAAACAGCTATATAAATCAATAATTTCTCATTTATTATGGAAAATGAATTTTGTGTCACAACATCGTTAAGTAAGTCATGACAATAATTTCTTTTTTCATTATTATCGCATCACTGTATGCAAAGGAGGACTGATTCAGCCAAAATCTACAATTTGAAGAGAATTTTAAGCCTCTACAAACATTCTTGCAAGAGGGGGGAATCGAATATACGAAATGATGAACTAAAAACTAATGCTAATACAAAAGCAAAAAAATAAATTATGCAAACTTATAGATATAGAACAAAATAGAGAGATACAGGGCTGCTATTTGTTGTAGTTTTAGAATTCTATAGCGTCTGTAGTAACTATTTTCTGTTATTAAAATTCTAAACAAACCAATTAAAAATGGCACATTTTTTGTTCTAATATATATCAAAATAATTTTAAATATAATATTTTCTTGTATATAATCCATGGATTATGTATTAAAAAAGTTTCGAATTTCATCGTGCGTACTAACACCTCCGCAATAATCTAATAAAAACATTCTCCATCATAAAAGCTTATAAGAAAGTTTAGAAAAAATATCATATATGTTTCATAAAATAAATAACAATTAGTCCCATAAAATGGCTGACTTATTTCAGCTATAATTAGCTTTGTCTAATTACGTTCATGAATGAATTCTATTTCTCGGAAAGATATTACAGTTGCTATTCTTTAACGTCATTTCGCATTTTTTCTTTACGTGAGCTGTTTCGTTCTGAAAATATTTAATTCCGTACATCGTCATATGGAAGCTACAAAGTATAAGTTACACAGTAGATTTTAGATTAAAACCTGTAGGAAAGGCAAATAGAAGAATGGCGACAAATGTTTTAATATAAAGTGAAAAAACAAAGCATGCGAGCTACAAAAAAAAAAAAAAAAAAAAAAAAAATGTATCGAATGTGCAATTCGAAAATAATCCTTTTCTTTCATTTAATTACTAGCAAAATATATATATTTTATTTTTAAAATATATATAATTTCGTTTTAAAAGTTATTAAAAACTAAAAATTGATAAGTTTTATTAGAATCTCTTCATGGAATTATGGCTCTTGATATTATCGTGGTTTCATTCCAGTTATCGTGGTTTCATTCCAGATAATTATCGTGGTTTCATTCCAGTTTATTGAACTTTGCAATGGGATGGACCCAAACATATCTTTTTCATAATAAATATTTTTTCCATACAAAGTACTATACTTTTAATCATACAGTGTAATTTTTATTTTATTATACACTCACATTATAAGCAGTGTATATTTTCGACTATTCGACAAAAAAATTGCAGCGGGTTATATAGAAAAATATGGTAAATAAACTTTTTCAATTAACTTTAAAAAAAACTTACTATTATTTAGCGATGGAGATATGTATATTCTTTATTTATAATTTTGTTAATTATGTTATTTCCAGTTTATAAAAATCTTTCTAACTACTAATATTGTTATCTTAAGATTTTAGTTTGCTTAATAATCTATAATATGTGTGTTTCGCAATCACTTTCCATCTAAATTCTGAAAGGAATCTTTAAGTTTTGAATTTGTCCTTGTTTGCATTTTTGCAATTTTCTATTCACTAATATTAATTTCTGTTACATATATTTACAAATATTACATTAAAGCAATATATGCTAAAAATCAAGCTTTAATTTATTGTACGGTTATTTTAGGTTATTGTACGAATATTTTGGGTTATTTATTCTGAAGTACTAGAAAAATGCACTTCTGTGGTGATAATTGAATCTGAAAACTGTGTTGAATGTCAGAAAATGAGGGTTTGAGAATTTACTTTAATTCTAATAGAATTAAGATGCAGACATTTTCCTATTTCTTTAAAAAGTTCATAATTTTTGTAAGAAACTTTTTTTATTCTTTTCCCGATTCAGATAAAATAAAGCGTTGATGATTAAAGTAAATTAAATTATAAAAAGCAGTGTTTTTTTTTTATAGAATTCTTTATATAGTTATATTACTTACGTTTGATTATACAGATGTATACCATAGAAAGATATTTTATTAGTCAGTGAGTTTATAAAACGGCAAGAACTATATTATAACTTGGAATGTAGCAGTGTGAAAATATTAGTTTTTCTTATTTTAATCTTGATTAAAAAAAATCTCAAAATCGATTTATAATTTTTTAGTCTTGTTTAAAAAGTTTAATATTTAGTAACCAAGGTTAAAAGAATTGATGATTCAAATGCAGGTACTTTATGTTAACCAGTTCATGTATATTTTCTATGCAATTATTATTATCTTTTTATTTATAATGATTGCTTATTAGCATTACTTAAAAAAATATATTTGAAATCAAGTCATTTAATAGTTTTAACAAGTACGAAAATGTCTAGCTAGATGAAGTTTTAAGTTTTTAACAATGGATATCATCAAAGTTTAACATAATAGCATGAATAAATAATAATATTCATTGAGAAAGTAAAAGCCCAGCATCCATTTCCCTTACGAACAGACAATCGAATGGTTAATAGCTGGTAATCGATTCAACAATTCGAGGGTTCGAATATCACTTTGAATGTGGATGTTCCCAGTGATTAGTAGTCCATTTTAAATCCCAATTCAGTTGATAAAAGTGATCGTAAAACCAAATTCACCCAACCCCCTGCTCAAAATGGCTGGTGTCGAATTCAATATCTTCCACACTGAAGAGTGAGTCAACTAGGCCATTAATAGGTGCGTTAGATTCAAATAAATACTGTAATTTCAAAAACTTGTGATAATTTATTACCAAACAAAATCATAAAATATTATAAGATTTTATTAATTACAATAATGAACAAATATTTTGCTTATCATGTATTAATTAACAGCTACTCACATTGTATTTTCCATCTTAAATTTGGCCTAAATCTTATTTTACCCTTTTTTCTCCCCATTAAAGTGAATAAGAAAATTTCTCATTCTGTTTCTACAAAAGTTTGTTTATCAATTCTCATTTAGTCTTTATCTGATTAATCTAATCTAATTTTACTTTTATCCAATAATTAATTATCGTAATCAGTTACCATTTTCTAAGAATTACCATCACATCTTAGAAAATGTTATAATTGAAAGTCAAGAATTGGAAGAACATTGTTAGAATCTGATTACTATAATATAAAGATAAACAAATTTACGAACTTTATTTAACTTCTAGAAGTTATGGAAACTTCACCCTATGAGTCGATTGAAAGCTAACTAGACTTTAATCACCATTCAAGTATGTTTTGATTTAAAAGAAAATAATTTTTGTATATGATCCTCAGATTTCTGATTTCATCAAAATGAATTCGTGAATGAATATTTCTGTTTTCTATAATTGCTTTATATTTATTTACAACAGAACTTTATTGAGGGACAATTATGTAATTTAATTTCTTAATTTTTTCTATTGTTTTAAGAATCAAGTACTTTAGGTCATACATAATGTAGAGATTTTGAATATCATACAATTTTAATCATTTCAATTCCAAATGGTATCTCTCTCTAGTTTCATTACTCCCTAATTTTCAAAAATAAAATTTTGAAAATTTTCAACAAAAATAAAATTTATTTATTTATTTTAATTGAAAATAAGAATTTTTTACGAACTACAGACCTTGTATAGATAATATGAAGAATTATTGAATTTAAATAGATAAAAATTTTAATTTCTAACTATATAATTTCTATAAGTATAAATCTTTTTACATACTGAGTCAAATTTTGAATACTGTTTATCACTATGTGCTCAAATTTTTCACATGAAGACTAATCCGAGTGAGATTTAAAATCAAATAGACTACAACTTCCAAGGCAGAGGTAGGAATCATACCAATGAGTTGCTGAATTGAAGATCAGTTCACTAATCATTCAGCTGTTATTTCTATTATAAGTTCTGTAATACTGCATGCATCACATTTAATCATGTAATATTTGTGAAACTGTATAAAAATCGTTTTTCATGTTCATTTCTATATAAACTAGTTGTACTAGATTACTAAATAGATACTATCAGTAATTGTATATTATGCAAGATTATATAGAAGAGACCATATTGACATATACAATTGCTTTCTTTATATGTAATTATTTTCTTCGTTTATAATTGTTTTCTTACAATAAAAAAATGTATTTATGGATGGAAATTAAAATAGTTTATAAGATAATACTGAAATATACTTTCTAATATGTAAAAATAATTAAATCACATTTATTTCTGGATCATTTAATTGGATTCAAGAATGGATGAACAATAGATAATTGTTATCAATCATTTTTAATATTCCATACCAGCAATTAGTAGCTTGTTTTGAGGTTTCTGCTTACATTTCATTTTAAATTTTATTAATAAATATTTAAATTATTAAATTATTTTTATAATTGGTTCACTAATAATTTCAAAACTGCGGTTTTGGTTATGAATCATGATAAAGCCATAAATTTAGTGTTCCATAAAAATAAGTTCAACCGTTTTAAAGAAAAGGTAGATTTTGATTATAAAAAATGATTAGTTAAGGTTATTCAATTTGTCAGATGGTAAATATGGTTTTTGTTTTAAGTATGGCATCATAATATTTATTTATATTTGTCATTGATTAATGTGAAAGAAATTACTGTGATGCAATCACAACTATTTTACTACCTCTGTCTCAGAGGTAGTAAAATAGTTGTGATTGCATCACAGTAATTTCTTTAGTAATTTCACATTGTGATTGCATCACAGTAATCTCTTTAGTAATTTCTTTAGTGATTGCATCAGAGTAATTTCACAGTAATATTTTATCCTCCGCCTCGGAGGATAAAATATAACAGCGAATATGAATTGTGTGGAAAATCTAGAATCAAAACTCAGATTTTAGTAATAATAAATTTTAGTAATCATAGGTTGAAACTAATTACTAATTTGGAAACATTTAGAAAACGCTAACTATAAACACTACCAAGTAAGTTAAAAATGTGGGAATATTTATTTACAACAATTTTAAAATAGATAATCACAACTATCTATTTAAAAAAAGGGTAGTATTTAAGGATTTATTTTAAACATATAAGCAGATGAGTATTTTTTTTTCGAAAGTAAGAGAATAATACTTTTCTACCAATTATCATCTTTATTATTTTAGATATTGCATTGTGTAAAACAATATTGATAAACTTTCTAATCTCAATTAAAAAACATAATTAAAGAAGACAATTGAGAAGACGATCAAACATAATTACAGACATCATTTATATTCAAGATTCGTTAGGAGTGTACAGTATATGTTGTAGCACGAGATAAAATATGGCTATTGGTTTGACATAATAAG
>JAPDSC010025650.1:0-29090 GCA_026290005.1 Latrodectus geometricus
AATAGATTTAATATGATCAGTACTTAATTAAAATGGAATTTAATTTAATAATGAAATAACCTATAAAAACTTATTCTTGTTTTAAGTAATTTGAGAAGAGTAAGTCAAAACAACGAAATTTCATATCTGAAAAAGACCAAAATTCTAACAATTCAGCAAGAAACCTATAGAAAATTTACGCAATCTTCAATCTTGTTGTTGCACTTTATGTCCAATTTAAATATTTTAAGTTGAAAAATAATTGTCAGTTTTTCACATTTGTTTCATTTAATTATCGGAAAAAATTTTATTTTAAGATTGTACTTTGATATTTCATAAAAATAACAAGTACTTTCAAGAATTCAGTGTAGAAGATCTATATTTTTACAGTTCTAAGAGATAATAAACGGGTTTAAAATCACTGAAATTTGAAATTATATTCTTTGAAAAGTTAGATTTTATAATAACATTTTTCCCTATGACACTAATCAGACTTGTATTTACATTTTAAGATTTTAAATTAAGTTTCTGACAGCTAAAAGCAAATAGAAAATTTCCAATGATTTTTCGAATAAATTTAATAAGTATACATAATCGGATCTATAATAATTAAGGAATTCATATGTTAACATGTACGCAAACATATCTTTAGAAAACACGAGAATAATTATAAATACGAAGCAAGGATATATTTTTTTTTAATTGAATGTAAGGTATTATAAATAATTCGATTTTTTATTAAAGCGAGTTTTTTTTTTTTTTACTTGATTTTATTAAAGTAAGCTTGTTTTAAAATTCAACAGCAACCCAAATTATAATATTGGTAAATACAGTGGTTTAAACACTTTTTAAAAACTTTGTGAATATATAATTCTACAATTTACATTCAAACATAGTAATACAACAAGTTCAAAACATTTTTAATTAGTTTCATAAATTCCCAAGAATAAATTTTCTCGCAATTACAGCATATTTATATATAGCCAGCAATTCAAAATCAACAGGGTCACGTAAAAATGTTTATAAAAGAAGCTTGTAGTACTTTAAAATCTTTAATATAGTACAGCTGTAAATTAGTATTTCCCATTATAATGCTTAGATAATTTCTGACTTTTACCCCAGAAGAAAATGAAATTTAAGAAATTACTAAAATTAAATATTTCAATAAAACTTTTAAAAATTTAATGAATACTGTATTTAATTTAATTTTAAGCGATATTAATTTTAGTTTAGCAGGTTGTTGACATATCCGTATAAAGCTAAATAATTTACATTATTTTAGCTGAAAAACATTAAATAACAGTTAAGAATTTTTATATTAATAATGTCCGTAAATTTAACAAAAAATGTACCTTTCTTGCCGTGTAAAAAGATTTTAAGCTAAGACTGCTAAATGGGTTCCAATATATGACAAAAAATACTTAAAATATTATATTATTTTAGCTAATTCTTATAAATTTACAATTTCAGATTCTATCCTTTTCAGAAAATTAGAACACTTACATTTTAAGGAACGTATTTCAAATTCGTCGGCTAGCAACGATAACTTAATAGCAGTTTCATAATTCAACTCTTCGACTACTCCAACATATAAAAATTTCATAAACATTTTCATTAAAAAGTAGTCTACATTACAAATCCTGATAGGCTGATTGGGATATTCTTTTAGAATTCTTGATAATCGAGGACTGCGTGCAAGTAAAATGATTCTGTGAGCTGGAATTTTCCAATCTGCAGATTGCAGAATAACATCACAGTCCCTTTCAGAGTTATAAAGATTGAAAAGCATTTTTCGTATACCAGATAATGAAAATCTAGTAGAGGAGTTATGGAAACCTCTAAATGAAGAAGATTGAATATTGACTACTTCGTTAACATCGCTAAATTTATTGTTATAAGTCGCAAACATGCACACAATAGTAAATGTTGCATTTTTTAAGGATCCGTTTTCATCGTATTTTAAAATTACTTCAGGGATGATTTCTTGCAATGCACAAAAATAAGTTCTGGGTTGAAATGCAATTTGGCGGGTTTCTGTATGACATTCATAACTGTCTTTGCAAAATAAAATAACACGAAGGGTAATTGGAATGATTACTTCCTGCTTGAAACATTTCCTAATCACTATACGGATTTTATTACAATATTTCTGTAGTACCATTTTATACATTTTTGGCAAGGCAAAGCTTCTAAATTCATAAGTAAAAGAATTTATATCTTTTATAAAAAATTTTAAATATACTCGAGAAAATCCAAGTGTCGTATTTGTCAATACAGTTGGCATTTTATAAGGTAAGGTTCGTCTATTGTATAGTTTGCAGCGAAAAACTACAGTATCATCGGAAGTTTGCATTGCTAGGTTTGTAATCTTGTCAAATTCAATATAACTGTCCCAACCTTTATCATTACTAAAGTTACTGAAAAAATGATGCGAGGACATGGACTGAAAAGAGGAGCCATCCACATTAAGAACTTCAATTGAAAAACTGCAATACACTCCAGCATTACCATTTCTTCGTATTATCAAGAACATTGAAGTAAACCCATTTTTGCTTGCAACGTTTCCAATTGGAGAAAAATATATTCTCCATGTTGATTCTGGTAGTCTGAATGCCTTAAATCCTGGGCTTTTCAAAGTGCAATACAAGCTGTGTTTAAGCATATTTAAGTTATTTATCTTCCAAATATATGAATTTCTATATTCAAAAAGCTCTGAGCCCATTGCCTTGACTTAGATCTGTTCAATAACCGAAATAAATAGCATAAAATACCAACAAAGATTTATATTTTAATAAAGTATAAAAGTTAATTCCATTTCCTATAACTTTAAATAACAAAATACTGGTGTTTCTGAAGTTTCCCTGTGGATATAGGTATAATATTCCTTACTTTATACAGAATAAATGGTCGAATCTTAGGTAAAGTTTAGTTAACATAAAAAGAATATTATATTGTTGTAAATATCAGATAGGCCATTGATTATGAAATATTCAAATTTGGTAATTTATTACACATAATATTTAAATTATTAAAGGTACTCAATATTTTTGTAATATTGGTTATTGGAAAAATAACGAAACATTTCTTTAACATATGATTTACTTCAAACTTTCACACCAAGCTAGTGGAAATTACTCTTCAATCGATTGTCCTCTCACCTTTAATTAAACATCTGCATTTTTTTATTTATACTTAAATAATAATATGTGTCAATACATAAAATAAAAAAATATATATTATGATCGAAACAATCCCCGTTTTCAATGTATTCATTAAGTTTGCAAACAAATTAAGTTTAGCTACATCTAAGAAAACCTACCCATTATCAGTGAAATACTTTGTCTGCTTAAAATGATTCTACAAATCTTTGATGTATCTAGTATGTTCATCGTTTTTATTTCTAAACAAGTATTTAATTATTCACAAGTAGATTAATGTAGTTAAGTCCAGCACCTAGCAAAAATTTATGGCAAATTGGAGAAATATTTTTTTTTTTTATCTTTTAAGATTTTTTTCCTTAACCATAAACATAAAAAAAAAATCCTAATAGTTGTGATAGTTGAGCGGATGATAAAATATAGTGAAAAATTTTTTTTCTAGACAACAAAGAGTAGAAGAGAAAGAAAATACATAGGAAGAGAAAAACAAGCTTTATATTTAATTCAATATGAATATTATTAGAGAGTTCAATTAGTTTGTCAACCAGTTTCGAATTCATATTTAACACAGTGGCTATCGAAAATATTTCAATGTGTCTGCTGCTGAATTCAATTTAGCTGAAATTTTAAAACTAAAGTTTTGTTCACTAGAATCAAAAATATTTGGAAATAGTTGATTAGTTAAGTATAAAACTATAAACAAAATTTTTTACTTAACAAAGAATAAGTAAATAAATCCCACACACTAGAAGAATAAAAGGATTGCTAATTTTCATTTTTTAAATTCTTAAGTGACAGTATCTTAAGAAAAATATTTATTTAATATTCTTATTTTGGATTTATTATTCGAAAACTCATATAAATACGAGAATGTAAAGCAAGAAAAGAAAAATGATTCAGACAAGAATTCCAGATCATGAAAAATGTCGAAAATAATCAACAATGCTATCTTAGTTAAAGCAGATATTTTATTAGCGTATGAACCTCATATATATGAGAAAATCTTATAATAAAATGCAACTTCATTTATTAGGTTGGGGAAAAAGAAATCCTTTATTTTTATGTGAACTTTATGTAACTTCTTTTGAATTCACTTTGTAAAAAGGTGCTGTTTCCAAATGCGAGGTGCATCTCTAACATCAAAAATACCGGATACGACGAAACAAAAATTGTACGTAACTGGTTGTTACAGTCTTATATAGGACGATAAACACCTTTCACAATTTTAGCCACCCGGCTATCTTTTTCGCCGTTACAAGAGAAAAACGAAAATGTATCGAATTTTCTGTTTGTTGTCTTCCATTTTTAAAACCTTGTACTTGTAACTGAATTAATCAAACAAAAAACAGCAAGAGGATATTTTAGTGTCAAATGTCATCTTTCCAACGAGCATAAATCTGAAATTGTTTATTTAAACCTCACGAGATATCTCGTGACGTCTACCGAAAAAATAATGGATTACTTTTTCCCCAATCTAATATTTTACATTTATAATAATATAAACATCTTAACTAAAATGAAAATATATGCTTAACATTATTTGAATCCTTTTTCTAGCACAAGTTATTATTCTTGCTTGATGTGTTAGTTATTGCCAGCATTTTACGGTGTGTGCATTTACTTCAATATTTTTCACGAATATAACAAAAGGTTTAACAAAATAACTCTGCATCATAATTCTGAATGATCAAGTCTTTAGATCAATCTACTTAATGAAATGAAGCATCAGCTGATAAACCCTCGTGTTCAATAATATTGAAATGGCAAGTAAAAATGTCCGCTTTTGACATTAAATTCTATTAGTGTTCTATAGTAAGCAGAGTGACAATTTAATTGTATATTTTGTTGCATTATGTTATTTATAATAATAAAGTGATTGGATATGTTTTGAGGTTTTTCAGAAGGCAAAAAAATCAACTAAATTGTTTTTCATAAACACTCTTAAATCAATTTTATAATGCTTTTTTAAGAATGAGATATATTTTATAAAATTGTGAAAATATTTAAATTATTAACAATCGTTACTATTGCAAGTAAGTTTAATTTCTTTTATATCACTTTATTAAATATGTAAAATTATTTAAATGTAAGATATAATAATTTTCATGATCTTAATGATCATAAATAACATTCGCATGGAAAGCAACAACAAATAACATAGCCAAGCTTTAATTTTTAATGTGTGTGTGCTTATAGATTTGAAAAATATGATAATGCTAGAATACACATGTCCCATTCAAGTATTACAATATAAGACAGTTTGATTTCTATTATAAGTGTCCACAATTAAATGGAAATCTAATATTTGTTGCATGTGAACAATGTATTAATTCTAAAGATGAGCTTCACATGTATCGGATTTTATTCAGGATTATAAAAAAGGACGGAATATTCTGAAAACTGTGACCAGAAAAAGTCAGATGTTTCAATAGTTAGAAAATCTATCTCTTACCATTTAGCTATTATCATGAAATTAACTGAATTATTTTATAATGTATACTTTCTTAATTTTTAAGGAAGAATACAGATCATTTTAGAAGAGCTATGAAAATAGCTCCAACAATAAAAAAGTTCGTATATAATTTGTAGATTTTTAATCGTAATGCATAGGCACTTATAAAAATTTTCGCAGAAATATACTTTCAACATTTTTGGCTGAAGTACATTACTTTTATTCATAGGGTGAAGGTTTACTGAATACGAATATCAATTTTTATGTATGTTTAAAATAACCATATTTAATATCATATTATAATTATTTCTTATCTGTAAAAAGAAATCTTTACTTTCATTTATAAGCCAAATTTACAACCTTTTTTATTGTTTTGTTCGAATTGTAATTTACTGTACATTTTCAGATGCCTATATTCTTTAACTGAAAATACCAAATATAATCAATGGTAATATTATTTAAAGTATTGTAATAAATACATGCTTGATATGAAGATAAATATGAACTACTTTTTCTTTGCGCACAAGAAGTTTACTCTTTGTTAAACACGTGTTGAAGTGCTTGTGTAATTCCAACAGCTTTTATGGGCTTTCAGTTTCTTAAATTGAGAATAAAAATCGGTTTTTCTTGGTGAGTGTCATTACATTCATTGATTATTGTAGATGTCAGAATTTAAAATATTTGAACATTCATTTGAAACTGTTTAATTTTTATAATATCAATTTAAGTAATGATAACCTTATTTCCTCCAAGGAAAATCTACCTTAAAATATTATAATAAAATAATGTTTCGAAATTTACATTTTTTTTCGCAATCTATACATTTAACCAGAATCAACGGACTTTTAATATTGTGCCATTTTATCATTTCATTACTTCAAGAATTTTTTATATCCCTCATTAGATAATATATTGATGATTTATGTAAGCCAATTATTAGAGACTAAGCAATAGTTTATTTTGAAATTTCTTTACTATTTAAATCTATTTATGAGTTAGGTGAATATTATATAAAATGTCCAAATGGCTATTTATAATCTGTTAGAATTATTATGTAAATAAATACATATCTAAGATGAAAGTTTTATAGAATTAAATTTTGTAACTTGAAAATAAAGATAAGTGTATGATAAAAAAATTTTCAGAATTCTAGAAATGATTTCTATTTCATTCGCCTCAAAACTTTTATGTGATGTTGTACTGTTTTCCATAGTTAATCTTGTTTATCTTTAGGAATTTATTTGCACTTTTTACTTATGAATAGAATATTAAAATTTAATTAAAATGGTTCTTAGCTTCTGAATTTATAAATATGGCCAAAGTGCTCTTTTTATTCCAATTAAGTAGGGAATTATATTTCTCTTTTTATCATATTTCTTTTTTATTTTTATTACATTTATCTTTTCATCATCAATGTATAAAAACTGCTTTAATCTTTCAGAACTAGCATCCGAATTATTTGTGATGTGGCATTTAGTTTAAAAAAAAATTTTCGAATTTAATTATAATCTTTGATATGGATATTTCTTGCTTTGTGGGCAAAAAGTGACCTTTAAATATGAAACAAACTAAGAGATTCTAATGAAAGAGAAATAATGTTCATTTTCACTAACATTTCTAAATAAAGACAAATAATAATAATTTTTTACTTCACCCATTTTGTTGTGGCTTAATCACTTTCTATGTTTTGTTGTCAATTTATTTCAGGGTAATGTGATCACATATGCTCTCTATTTTCGTCAATATAAGATGCAAGATGAAGAATTTTGACTAGAAATTTTAATTAAAAAATAAAGTTCACAGCTTGGGTTGGCACATTAATCTAATCATTTTATCGATTCATGAGAGAAAATTTTAGCAATTTTTAGAATTTAAAGTCTACAAATCCTTTAAAATTGAGTCTGCCACTAGATCAGATTTTTTTTTCATCTTTATGTTTATATGTATTTCTAATGTCTACTTTATTTAATTTATTGCATTGCAGCCTTATGAAAAAATTTCAGATAATTTTAATTTTAAACTTTTTTTAAACTTTATTAGATCTGAGGAATATTTATCTCAGTATTGACCAGATTAAATTCATTTTGCTTGATAATTGATTAATTAATAAATTAAAATATTCTTCTATATTATGAGAAATAAAAAATGACCTTTGTATAACAATATTTATGTAAAATATAACTAGAATAGGACCTATAATTTTGACTCTCTGGTCTTCTAGTTATATTGGCGCAGCATGTCCAATTTTGGACCTTGCGCCATAAAACCCAACCAACCAACTTCTAGTTATAATTCATCACACCGTATATTCTGGTTACTTGTGTAGGCTACATGTATTAACTTCTTAACTTGCCCTAGAAAAATTGTTCTTTATAAGGATAATTTGTAACCTCTCAGCACTCGAAGGAAAGCCAACTTAACTAAATATTACAATAAACTTTCTGCCTATGGTCATCATAATAAAACTTCCCTCTACCTAAATAGCTGGAGTTCTAACCAAAGACTTAAGATAAAAAGTCCCTTCAGTCAAGCACCAATTCTGCATCTACCTTGCCCGAAGATGTTGAACCTTATTCCATAAAACCTTGCTTGTGTCCTTCAGAGGGACATTCCAGAGTCCACTTGCTTCTTGATCTTCAGATACCAGCCACCAAGAAGGACTTGATTCCAGCTCATTTTAAACAGCTAGACCTGGAGATTATTAATAAAATCCTCAATGTCATTAAGATCTATACTGACGGCAGTAGGCTGGGTGATTACACAGGTAGTCGAATCTATATTGAGAAACCGGGAGATAACTTGTTCTTTTCCCTTCGCAACCCTGATTTCTCGTCAGTCTTCAAATGTGAATTAATTGCAAGTAAGCATAGCCTTGAAGCTATTCTCAATAAAAATGACTTCGGAGACCTCAGGATCCTTTCGGACAGTCGCTCTTATCTACAACACCTCTACAGCTGAATCACTGTTGGAGATAAAACAAGTATTTCCATTCTTCAGAAGATCAGGCTTATTTCTGAGTCTCATGATGTTCATTTTCAGTGGATTCCTTCACATGTCGACACATTTGGCAATGAGCGTGCAGATAGCTTGGCCAAAGATGGCTGCAGTAACTTTAATTCATCTTCCTCAGTCCTTACCTTTCTTGAACATCACTCTATTGTCAATGGTGAAATTTCAAAAGAGTGGAAGATCCTCCATGCCACCACTGGTATGAGGGAAAGAGCCAGGCTCCTTCTTCAATCTAAAGTGTAACAGAGCATCACAAACTGCTATTTCAAGGTTAGCAATCGGTTGCATTAAAAACCTTACTTTTGTTGAGAATCACAAGATTTATGCCATTTGCTCTAGATGTCATACTCAGCAGGCTTCTACGAGCACATACTTGACTGCCTGAAGCTCTCAAAAGATGAGATATACTGTTCCTACTTGATGTCCTTGACTACCTTTAGGTCAGCGGTCTTTTGGATCTTGTCTAACATCGTCAGAAAGATGGAGAATTAGAACCAACAACTTTAAACTGATTTACCACTAGTATTACTTCTACAATAGCAGCTATGTCAAGACGTCTTAATAAGATACTGCATTTCAGCAAAACAAAAATAACAAATTTATTGAAAACATGAACTTCGTCATTCTATGCACGACCGATACTGACGAATTACGTATATTAACAGTTCGCCCTCTAGTAGCGATTTTACATTTCTCACTCTTGAAATTTTTACAGCAAAAATATTCCCTCTGTAGTTAGATTTTTACCATTTTACAATTATGGCAATGAAAAATATGACATTTTCGATAAAAAGTATTGCGATCTCCAACAAACTCTACCCATGCCTTTTCTTTCTGTATTTTAATATTTCTTAAAATGTATTAAGAACTGTCAAGCAGATTCATATGCTTAAATCTGGAAGTGGTAGGTCTCTTGTTAGAAAGTGCAATGGGGCTGCCTTGTCTTGTTTTACTGCAATCTTCAAGATAACTTCTTTTGATCTCTTAGGACAATTTATGCTCTGTGTTGGTTTTTGTCAAAGTAAACTGTTGGTTTGCCAATTCACCTGGTATTTTCATTCGTTCCTTTTGAGACAGAATAGGTTTTGATTACCTTCTAACATACATTTGCTTAAAGGACTACCATTTTAAATTAACAACTGGATTAAAAGACTTAATTTGTATAGGGCTACATAGCCGATGCCTCTTGACGAAGAAAAAATATCGAATAAACACTATGTATTTTTCTCATTAATAAATTATTAAATTTAATTTTTTTATGATTTTATACAAAAACATAATCAGTTAGAACACGGAATACTTAACTGTTTTTTTTTTAAAAGTTTAAAACAACAGTTTAAATGTTTGTAGGGGAATATGTGTAAAGATCAGATTCAAATTATAAAAAATTCAAAATTCTTTTATGCACAATTGTTATAAATTTGCTAGTTATTTCTGAAACTTTGAAAATAAACATCCATAACAAATATTTATCTAGATATGCCAATGTATAGCTACAAAATACTACTTTTATGGTATGTAAATATCACACACACACACACATGTGATTACCTTAGTTATAAAATTTTATGTAAGATGATTATAATTCACCTCTTTAATACAGAATTGAAAAGTGCAGTTAAGATACTGCTATATGTAAAAATCAATTTAAGAAATTAGTGGAGTTATTTGGAAAACACGTCTGTTTTTAAACATATTTACTGAATTTAGGTGTAAGTTATCAGCAGCAGTATTTAAAAAATCTGGAATTTTCCAAAGGTATTTAAATATTTTATGCAGATGGAGACACTTAAAATAACTAATGGAGAAATCTATGGAATTATCACAAGAATAAGTTAATTTTTTAAGCACTTTTGTTCAAGAAAGTAATAATATGAAGATATTCGATAAAGGTTACAAAGAAGCTACAAAATTAGATAAAACTACAATTTCCAAAATCCATTCATGGTAAAAATGTAGAAGAAATTTATCGATTCATTATTATGTAGAAGATCCAAGATTATGTAGAAGAAGTAAGATATTATGTAGAAAATCCAATTTTACGTAAAATAAATAGCTTTATACATGATAAACTAAAATGTTCCAATATGATATACCTTCTACTTGATTTTCTTTATGAAAAAAAATCAGCATAAGCAACTCATTTTGAATTTGAAGATTTTAATCGAAACAAGATTAATATAATTTAGAAAAGAAATTTTTAACATATCATGAAATGCTATATTAATTTGTAATCTTTAAAGTCACAATATTTTTTTTTTCATTATAAAGATCAAAATAGCTGAAGTATAGAAATATTTAAACTTATTTTATATTAATATCAAAATTAATAATTGACAACACGTAACATTTTTTAATATTCGAATGCTGTTGTAAGGTTATTTAACAAGATTGTATTGCCTACATAAAATAGTAAAATTTTTCATAAGTAATTAGATCATTTTTATTCATTAAGAGGTAACAAATCTGGAATTCTTACAGTCATACATCTCAGAATTTGCTGTTAGAGATTCACGTAGAAAGCAGAAATTAAAATATTACTTTGTGACATATGAAATTAGAAATACTTTTAGTTCTTTGATTTCGATATAACATGGTTAATTTTAATGCACTAAAGTGAAATTTCATCTTTATATTAAATCAAAATTCATTTTAAAATTGCAGAGACTGACTGAATTATCCTCTGTATGCAATAAATGACAATAGATTAACAGCTCACACACAAAGCCAAAATGTTAAAGCAATTAGAAAATAATATTCAATGATTTTTCCCATTTTAATAAACAAATATAATGGGACATATAATATTGGAATTCATATGTTAACATGTAAGCAAATATATATTTTCAATAGACACGAGAATACGCATTTATCAATATGAAGCAAGGATATGTTTTTTATAATCAAATTAAAGATATTAAAATTTTAAAACAAATTTGAGATTTTTATAAAGGTGTTTTTTTATTATCTTGATTTAAATTCTTTAAAATTCAACAGCAACCCAAACAGTTTTATCGATAAAAACAGTGGTTTAGACATTTTTTAAAAAATTCTGGGAATATATAATTCTACAATTAACATTCAAAAATAGTAATTCATTAAATTGAAATCATTTTTAATTATTTTCATAAATTCACAAGAAAAAATTTCATGGCATTATAGCATATTTCTAAACAGTAATCAATTTAAAATCAACAGGGTCAATATTTACAAAGAAATGTTTATATAAGAAGCTGATAGTACTTTAAAATCTTTAATATAGCACAGCTGCTAACAAGTAGTTCCCATTTTAATGCTTAGATAATTTCTGACTTTTATCCCTGAGGAAGAATATGAAATTTAAAAACTTACTGTAATTTAATAACTTCATAAACCTTTTAAAAATTTACTGAATTCTATATTTTTATTTTTCACAATATTAATTTGACACTTTGACAAGTCATTTACATAAGCATGTAAAACTAAATACTTTGCAAAAAATTAAATCCCATGAAAAACATTCAAGAATATATATAATTTAATTCTAATAATGTCATTAAATTTAACAAAAAAATGCACGTTTCTTTCAGCATATAAAGATTTTAAGCTAAAATTGTTAAATGGGTTCCAATAAATCACAATAAATGTTTAAATTATTCGAGTTCATGATCTTAATTTCATGCTTTCAGATTCTGTCCTTTTCAGAAAATTAGAACACTTACATTTTAAAGATTTTACTTCATATTTATCAGCTAGTAACGATAACTTAATAGCAGTTTCATAATTCAATTCGTCGACTATTCCAACGTATAAAAATTTTACAAGCATCCTCATTAAATAGTAGTCTACTTTACAAATCCTAATGGACTCCGTGTGATTTCTTAGAATTCTATATAAATGAGGGCAGCGTTCGCGTAAAATGAATCTGTGAACTGGAATTTTCCAATTTGCTGATTTCAGAATCACATCACAGTGCCTTTCAGACTTATAAAGATAGAAAAGCATCTTTTGTATACCAGATAATGAATCACTACTAGATGAGAAATAGAAATCTCTCAAAGGCTCATGCTTGACTACTTCAGTAACATCACTAATATTTTTATTATAAATAGAAAACATGCACACCATTGTAAATGATGCATTTTTTATTAATCTCTTTTTATTGTATATTAAAATTTTAGGGATGATTCTCTTCAATTCACAGACATAAACATTGAGTTTGAAGGTAATCTTCCTTATTACTGTATGACATTCAAAACTGCCTTTTCCAAATAAAAAAACTTGAAGGGTTACCGGAGGGATATTTTCAATCTGGGAATACCTCTCGATCACCATAGAGATGTTATTAAACGTCTTCTTTAATTGTATAGATTTAAATATATATGGAAATGTAAATTTTCTGTTAACATTAGTAAAAGATTTTAAGTCTTTTATAAAATATTTTAAATATACTCGAGATAATCCAAGTGTCGTATTTGTCAATGCACTTTGAATGAAAGAAGGCACTGATAGCGTTTCGCCTAGTTGACAACGAAGTATTATAGAACCATCAGATGATTGCATTGCATGTTTTAGAATCTTGTCATATTTAATATAATCACTCCAACCTATAGCACTATTAAAAGTGAAATGATGATCTGTTGACCGGGAATGAAATAATGAACCGTCCACATTAAGGACTTCCATTGAAAATCTGCAATACTGTTCCTTAAATGCACATTTCTGCATAATCAAGAACACTCCTGAAAATCTTTTTCCTCTTTCTTTAATGGCAAATGGATAAAAATAAATTCTCCATCTTGCTCCTGGTATAACGGATGCTTCAAATTCTGGGCTTAGCACAATTTCATGCAAGCAGAATTTCAGCGTACTAAAATTATATATCTTCCAAATATATGAATCTCTATTTCGAAGAAACATTGAATCCATTGCTTTTATTAAATCTTTTTAATAGCTGAAATAAAAAAAATATATAATTCATCAGTCTCTATTCTGTAAAAGTAAATTTCTAATCCTATTTTAATAGCACAAAAACTAAGATTTGAATTTTTCTTTCTCTGATATAAAGGTAAAAAAAATTGTTTTCTAGCTATAAATCAATTTGTAATTCTGAGTACCACAAGGCAAATATAACGTCTTATTTGATCAATTTTTACCGAATAAAACGGCGTACCTAAAGCTGAGTTTAGTTAACGTAGAAAGAGTATTATCTTGTAATGAATTTCAGACTGTAAAATGATTACGAAATATATATTTTTTGGTTACTAAGCATAAATTAAAACGAGCTGTTTATTTATATATTAAAATTGTTAAGTGTACCAAAAAAATTCTTGTAATATTGATTATGGGCAAAATCACAAAATTTTCTTTTAACATATGATTTATTTCAAACTGCCACACCAAGACAGAGGAAAATTACAGCTGAATGAACGGTTCTATGTGATCTTTACTTAAACATCTACGTTGCCTGATTTCTACCTAATTAAGAACATTTGTCAACATTTGAAATCTATTCTGATTTCCATACCATGATCCAATCAGCTCCCGTTTTTAAATGTTTTTACAAGTTTTCATACAAATTAAGTATTGGTTACATCTAAAAAAGATTTTTAGGTGTCATGAACCAGGCGTTTTTGCTTGGTTTAGTACGAGGCTAAAAAAACATTCTTATTGATATTATTCTTAGTTTATTGTAGAAAAACTTCTGGATTATATACGATTAGTCTAAAAAAGTAGAATCAAGTTTTAGTCAAAACAATTATAGTAGATATTGGAGAGAGATATTTTTATTCTTGAATGTGCTTTGTCTTAGCCCATTAAACGAAATCCGAATGGTTGAGATATTTGATCTGACAAAATTATAAAGTTAAAATTTTTTAACTATGTTACGAGGCAACAAAATGTAGAAAAGAAAAAAAATATTTATGAAGAGAAAAACACTTTTTGAATCTCATCCAAAATGAACATTGTTAATGAGTTCAATTCCTTTATGAATCAATTTTGAATTTATGTTTAAATCAAACATATATAAGAGTATTTCAAGGTGCCTGCCACAATTTCACTTTATCAAAAAATCTTTACACTAAGCTTACACGTTCATTGCAAGAAAAATACTTTGTAGCATTTGATTATTTGAGTACAATACCATTTTGAAATTACTTTAAAATAGATTTCCAATCAAATAATCAATTGATAATAATAGCAAATAACAAATTGAATTCATTTAATCATAAAAGGATTTAAACGTGTTTTATTTTCGTTATTGCCATATTTTTTTTCATGAGATATATAAGAAAATATCCAGGTTCCATATTCTCAGAATTGCTTTATTTATCAAAAATGTATTCTAAAAGAGTAAACCAAACAAGGAAAGAAGAATAGTGTCGATTAAAAATTTCAAAATATGAAAAATAGAGTGTCGAAAGTTATCCCCAGTGTGCTATTTTACTCAATACAAAAATTTTATTAGCGTAGGAAACTTATACGTTTAGGAAAATCTTTACAAAAAATACACTTCATTCGTTTCATACTTAATATACTCTGCAAATCTTATCCATAATCAAAATTGATAGTTAATGAAGTATCAATTATTTTCTCACCGATTTTGTAATTCCTATTGAACTCGTTGATGATTGTAAGTATTTCCGACAGTGCTTATTTGAATGATTACAATGATTTGTTTTTTACAATGAAAATAACAGGTTTAAAACAAAATAGTTTTTCCCATAATTCCAAATAATCAAAAGTCCTTATGTTGATTCAATTAATGAAAATAAAATAGCAGCTGTATCCTGTTATTTCAGAAACTTAATATTAAATATAGATTTGTTAAATTGTCGTAAGCAAAATTGCTTGCAAATTACCGATACAGCGGTGCTGTAAATGGTAAGAAAACAAAAATTTTTGTAATTGTATTTTTCATAATTCTTGATATAAAAAAGAGTAGATTTTTGTGGCCTTACTATGAAAAGAGTCATTCTCTTGTACATATGGTGAGTTTTATATTCGAATCAGCCTCTAATCTGCTGTATTCAATAATAAAGAATAGAACAAGAAAAATTTGTCTCGTTTAATATGAAACTGTGGTAAGGAGGGTCCACAGCACACCAATGACACTTAAGGAAATAAGCATGTAATCCTTTTACTTAAATTTATAAAATATTAACTTTGAAGATATATTAATGCTAATCAATAACTTTAATATCAACAACATAAAACGCAAAAACAAACATCCACCCAAAATTTAATTTTAATGCTTATTGATTTGAAACAATATGAGAATTGTAGAATCAACATATCCCTCTCACAAACATCATAATATAAAACATTTTAATCTCTATTAATAAATAATAAGTTAACAATTAAATGGAAATAACAGGAGATGAACAAAGTTTGGCGTGACTCTCCTGGACAGAAACATGCAAAAAGCATGATTTTCAACTCATCTGAGAAAATTGCATCTGAAATTCTTAGACTCCCAAGATTGAAGACTCAAGCAATTGTAGGCTTCATTAGTGGGCACTATCATTTCAGGAAACACCTTCATACAATGGGGCTTTTTAAAGAAGAACCAATTTGTCGGAAATGCCACGCAGGGGTAGAATCAGCTCATCATATCCTATATGAGTGTGATGCTCTTGCCCTTACAAGATTCACTACTCTAGGTAATCCATATGCTAAAGAGTTACACCTAAACTCCATTGAGGGCCTATCAGACTTTATAAACAAAGTAGGTGACCCAAGACAATGGAACTAGGAAAAAATTGGGTTTGGAGCATGGCACAAAATGCAACAATGCAGAGGTGCCACATATCTGACAAGCTAAAGAGAAGAAGAAGAGGAAGAAGAAGAAGAAATGGAAATAAAAAAATCTGTTGCATAAGAACAATGCACTAATTCTAAAGGTGAGCTTCACATAAATTAGATTTTATTCATGGGTTTAATAAAGGAAAATAAGAAAATTTCTGAAAAATATGTCCAGGAAACTAAAAATTTTAAAACATTTGACATCCATCTCTTGCAATTGAACTGTTGTAATCTAATTTAAAAAATTACATTTTTTAATTTTCTAATTCACATTTTTCTTATTTTTACGGAAAAATACTGGTAATTCTAGAAGAACTGCAAAAGTAACTCCTGCAGTAGTAAAAATACCTTAGTATATACTGCAGTTTTTTAAATGTAACACAAAGGCTACTATAAAAATTTCAGTGCAATATAGTTTAAAAATTGTTAGCTGATGCAACAATTTCTTATAAGAATGTGTAAGAGATATTTTTCTAACTTGTTTCTTATAAGCATGTTTTCTGGTATACTAATATCAATTTTCATTTATCTTCAAAACAATCACATTAAATATCCCGGAATAATTATTTCTCAATGGTAATAAAGGGAACTTCTGTAATTTCCTTTGTTAATCCAATTTATAAAACTACATATCTTAATTATTATGCTTGCTTAGTTAATTATTGCTCATTTTCAGTTTCCTATTTGCTTCAACGGAAATCAATATATGCAGACAATTGTAAGGATGTTATTGACTGCGCCATAGAAAATGCAAGCTGAATAAGAATTTTAATATGAGCTGAATTTGCATGTTTAATATGAGTTTAATATGAGCACAAATTTTTTTTGTTGTTAGCAGTGTGTTCGAGTACTTAAAGTTTCAATAGATTTTATGAGATTCTAGTTTCTTATATTGTGAATAAAAATAGCTTTCCGTCATTAATGTAAATAAGATTATTGTTTTTTTTCCCCAAAAAAATAAAATATTTGAATTTTTATATTGTATCAGTAAATGTTTTACAATATCAATTATTGTAGTTGAAAAGGTCATTTCCTTCAATTATACATAATAAAACTAAAAATGGTATCATAATAAATTGAATTAAATACTTCAAATATAGCTTTTCTTAAGCTGTAACAATAATCAAAATAATTAGAATATTATAAATTTGTGTCACAATAATTTCATGTGATGTATCAAATGTATTTTTTAATATATTGTAGATTTTTTTAAATAATAATTTGGTATTAAGCAATGATTTAGTACAAAGATTTATTGTAATATTTAAGGCTGATTAATTTTGAGTTAAGTGTATATAAGTTGAAGTCAGAGAGAGAGTGTCTTCCGTTTTTGAATAGAGCACACTCTTATAAAAGTGGAAGTACGAATTTTGGCTCATAGAAGGCAGCACCATATGAATCTTCCAATTTAGAGATTAAAAACAGTGAAGACCCAAAGCCTGGCTCTAACCACCTCCAGAGGTATTAATTTGTAATGAGAACATGGAGGACATTGCGACCCAACATATTTTACGTGTCCCAGTCACCATTAGTGAACACGACGTCAAAATAATTGTAATGCCTTATCTTAGGAAAAACAATCATGTAAATAAATAATATAATAATAATAAAGGAAATATTTTATGAAGTGAAATTCTATTACTGGAAGGTAAAGAGCAAATTATATCATAAAAAAAACTTGCAAACGGATTCCAAAAGTGAGATCTACCTGAGAACAAGGATGCAGCAATTTTTGATTTCCATGGTTTATCCTGTTTACTACTAGGAATAGGAATTTGCACTTTTATCTATAAATAAAACATTAAAAATAGACTAATATGTGCTTAGTTTCTTGTTATATAAATGTACATAATGTTCTTTGCATCCCAGGTAGTTACACAGTTATATTTTCCATTATATCCAGGAAAAATCTGTAAAGGCCGTTTTTCAGAGTTTTCATTCTTTACTTAAGAAAAGCAAAACTAAGAGTACTTAATTAATAGAAAGAATTAGGAAATAAAAACCTGTAACATTTTACTACATTAAAGCATAATTTTCAGGTCACACATTTCTTTTCTTTTCATATTTAAGTTCAAACCAGCCTAGAGATTCGAATACAATTTTATGTTGCTCGCAAAACTAATATTCGTCAACAAGTAATACATAGTTAAATTTTGAAAGGGTGTTACGAATCTTTTTTATCAAACCGTTTATATTTTTCTTTCATAAAATAGAAACATTTTTATGAGGCAGTATGCCATCTTCCATCGCAAAGGAGATAGTTCAGGAATATCCCAATAATCCGTGCTAAATCATTGGAAAAATATGCACGAAAAAAGCAAAAACGCAAAACATGTCTTTAACAATTGTGTTTATCGAAATGGAAAAGATTCTTTTCCAATAGACTTCTATGATTTAGACCTGACATGGTTAAATGGCCAATCTATATCATTGCCAGAACTGTACATAATCATGTTAAAGCACTTAAGCGGAGTTAGTTTGTAGTGATAATAAATCACTTAAAATTTCGAATCACGATTGAATCAACTTTCGAAGGCAAAATGTAATCGTAGATCTATACCAAGTCAAAATGTTAAAATTAATTTTAGAACTTATGGTTTCAAATATAGAGGAACTATATTATTAAAGGTATTCAACAATGTGATTTACCATTCTTGAGTTTTAAATTGATTTTTAAAATCACTATTGTTCTGATACCTAGAGTGTAAAATTATAATTATAGAGTGTAATTCATAGATTGCTTATGAGATTGCATTAAAAATGTAATGTAACAAAAAATTTACTAGATATTGAAGAAAGTGCTAAGTAAGTCGTGGTGAAATTTGCTCAATAATTTTACTGTTATATTTTTGCAAATATTTGGCGATTAGAATTGTCAAAATGTTTTATACAATGTTGCTCTGTTCAAATCTCTGAGGTCTTGAACAGAGTGATGATCTTTCAATTATCAAATTAGAAGAGTAAAAAGTGTTGATGATAAAAATTACTGATAGATTTGTATTTCATAAGCACATTTGATAGAATTGCTAAAAAAATGTGATAATTTAAAAATACAAAATTTCTGAATTAATGTGATGATTTGGTATATAAGAAAATAAAAATATTTAAACATATTATAGTTTTTTTAATTATTTACAGCATATTACGTATTCAGGTTTAATTGATTTTAAATTAAATCATTTTTAAAATGTAATTTATATATAAATTATATTTTAAAAATGACTTCATATTAATGAATCATGAATTTAACATTTAGATTTCAGTAACAAATTCAACACCATAATTTCAATTCTAATTGTTAATTGTACATATAAGTTTGATAAAATTATCAAAGAATTTTTATAAGATAATGTACTAACATTCTCTTTATACTGTGAATAACTTAAAGATTTGTTTTAAAATGAAATGAAAAATTAATCAATGAGGATTGTCTCCTTACATAGAAATATTATTGTTTAAAGTTATTTAAATTTTTACTGTTATTAAAAAAAGCATAAATTTTATTAAGGTTTCTACGTACATAAATGATGAAAAAAATTCTTATATATGTTAGAAGTTAACTACGATGTTGCTTCATATGCAAGGGTAGAAATACTTTTATATCATGTAGCACTTTAAAATAATCTTAATAAAATTTCGTTAAAAAGATATTTAAATTTTATAAAATATTCAAAATTGAATTCAATTTTAACATTGAAACACTGACACTATTAAAACAGATTTTTGTCAGAAAGGTCTTAGTTGGCTATTTACTATATAATGCTTACAATTATGAATTAATATGAAAAACGTCATATTTAAGAATCATTAAACCATGATTATAATTAGTTCTATTGATTCAAAGGCTATAATTGTAACAAAACCAATTCTTAAGCAATCAGTCTTATATCATTCTATTTTAAAATGTATTAAATATTTGTTTTGTAACTTACGAGAATTATTAAGCATTTGCCAAATATTTGTTCGAGGTCTTCATTTATAATGGTGTTTCAAATACAGTTTAAATTGCTGTAGGAAAGAATAATGAAAATGTAATTATTTGGGATGAAATTCCATGAAAATTTCACATTCTACTTACTATAAATTTTTCATTTACTATAAATATGAGGTAATTTCTTTTCTAAAGAAATTACTTCATATTTTTTAGCTAACAGTTGTTTATTGATATAATTGGGATTCTGATTCACTAACTATACTTTCACAATTAAAATAAATTATGCAGGTTTTGACGCATAATTTATTTTAATTGTCACAATTAAAATAAATTATGCTGTGACGTTCGAAAGAATTTTTATCAAAAAAATGTACTCTAAATGCTGTCTGACACAAAATCTTTGAAATGCTTAATGAAATATACTGAGATGTTATACAAATTACTTTATAAGTGCATCGTATATAATAATATATCTGGAGATGCTAAAATTTTATATTTTGACTTAAAACAATAAAATTAATATTCGATTCAACCTAATTACCGTTTATGTCCAAACATTATGAATAAAAGAGATACTCGATTGTAAGTCCTACGGAATGATATCGAGATTTGATCATTTGAAAATGCACTTTTCAATTTCTGTGTAATTTGTCCGACCTTTAGCATCATTATCAATAAAAATGATGTCACCATCAATGAAAATCCCTTAAGAAAATTCCGATAACCTATCTAGTTTTGGAGAACTCTCTATTTAAAATATAGGCTACAATTTGGAATATTCTCGCCATTTTTGATTACGTTGTGGCTATTACTTTTCAAAGTAAAATAGTATGGCATATATTTACTCATTTAGGTAAATTTGCAACGAAATGGTAGCAAATAGTCTGCGCTTTGAATATATATAAGACCAACAATGTCCGTACCGGTTTACTTAAAAGAGGATCAAGTGATGCAAAGTACTGGACCATTAGGTGGTCTACCCAGTACAGAAACCCCAGGTATATTTCTCAGGAAAAGTAATATTCTCTGATGAAAGCAAGTTTTGTATCTTTGGCATCAAAGGACGTAAATTGACGTGGAGAAAATAAGATACGGCTTTTGAGAAGCAAAATCTTGTGTCTACAGTTAAACACGGTAGAGTAGTAACTTGGAGAAGCTCCGTAGCAAGATGAGTCGGTCAATTTACTTTTATAGACTCCACATTAGATCATAGGGAATTTCCAAATATATTAAAGGAAAATTTGAAGCATAATGCACAGGATTTGAACTTTAGTGATGACTTAGGTTTCAACAAGACAATGATCCAAAACATACTGCCCACAATATACAGCTCTGGCTGTTGCACAAGATCAAAAATCAGTTGCTTACTCCTTCTCAATCGCAAGACTTACACCCATCGAATATTTATGTGACTTATTGGAACGTTCCCAGGTATATTTCAGTTAGGACCTGTGCACTAGTAATGCGAAGCGCTATCTCTACGCTACTGGGATTATAGATTAAGCATACGACCTAAAAATTAAAATATTTTATTTATTTCAATTTTAAAACTAATAATGATTCCCAATTACAAAGCTACCAACAATTTCTGCTTTCATATTGTTGAGATACATTCTCAGCTGACAATGTTTGACAATTGTAGCTTCTGAATACTTTTAATCACTTCTTAATTTTGAACCATTGTCATGTTATGGGGTCAGAACATAATTGTTAATCGTCAGAGAGAGAGAGAGAGTGCGTCATATTTTATTTTCTATAGATTTCCATAAAAACATATATTAAAAAAATAACTAGTTAGTATGGCATCTAAGGCAGTGAAATAAGCATTGTAAAAAAAAACTTATCAAAGACCAAACATTATTTGCAGACATAAAAGTCAAAAAGGCATATATTCTCTTATACTTTTTGAAATTAAATAATAAATTTTATGAAATTTTCACTTTTTTCTCCAAATTATCTTTAAATTACAGCTCAATACATATGATGTTATCAGATTTTCTGTTTACGATTTTCTTACATTTCTAAACATTCTTTAGCGAAAGATAAAACAGAATTGTCACGTTCATTATAGATAGTATAATAAATAGAACAATATAACTGTCATTTTTATACAAATGTTGTTCAAATTAATAAAATATTCATAGAATTAAATGTATTTTGTACCAAATATGAAGCGAGAGCATTTGTGGCAATTAAAACACTCGAATTTTCCTTAAAATGGACATATTTCTGATGTGTTACTTGAAATTCAAACATATATGTTTTATTGAAATTCAAACATATATTCAAACACATATGTATTATATATGTATTTTTAAATTTCATACAAATTTCTTGAATAATTTAGCGATAAAAATGAAGAGATATAATGTTAACAATATTTATCAAGTTGTTACTAAATGTTGTTAAATTGAATCTTATTGATCGGTCCTTAAATTTGAAATAGGAAAATAAAATGGGACAAATTCTGCAAATAATTCAATCAAATCAGATGATAAATATTTCATTCTAAATTGGAATACTTAAATCGGAAAATCCTATGAAGAAATCCAGAAATTTTTGAAAGACTATTAGCTCTTACTTTTAAGATTAAAAAGTAATTGCCGGAGCTTGTGGCCGAATGATTAAAGCTTTTAACTTCGGTTCAACAGTTAGTGGGTTTGAAACCCACCAATATATTGGATGTTAGTAATGGTTTGCAATCCCTTTTGTAAGATAGTTCACGGTTTAATTAACTTTCGTGTGCAAATCAGTTACTGTTGAGTGACAAACAAATAAAAAAACAGATGCAAAAGTTAAATATGTTTTAAAATGAAACATGAAGAAGAAGCATCTGAGACATAAGAAATTCACTAGAAGAATGTAGCACCGATAGACCAATTTTCAAGATTTTTCTTTAAATTTAAAATAATATTACTTTTTATTTCTGTGTGTATTTAATGTATGTACAGAGAAGAGAATTGATATTTTTATTCAAGAATATGAAATGCTTCTTGAAAAAAATGGAGGATAGGAAATCTGTTCATTTCGTATTTGCTGTATAAACCTTCAATGGAATATTTTCTCTTTAGAAAATTTTAAAAATACATAAATTAAAATGTGCCTATGATATCGAAGTTACATAAATTTATACAAGATTTTCTTGAAAATATAAATATATTTTAAAGGAAATAGCTATAAACTTTAAAAAAAATGATATGATAATCGCATTTCGCTTCTATTAGAATATTTTCAAGTAAACCTAAAGCAGATATTTAAAATTTTGCTTTTCACAGAACAAATTTTTATAGGTAGTATATCTGATTTCATTATAAAATAATGATTCAAATGCATAATAAAAAATATTCTTAATTGAGATTTATTCTTTATATCAGTTCCAAAAACTATAATGTAAATTTTTTTAAGTTGTCATGTATTTGATATATATTTTTAATGTCGATCAAAATGAATTCTTATAGACGAATTTGTGAAACATTTTAAACAGTAAAATTTATTTTTCATATATTTTTTCTAAACTAATGAGTAAAGGGAAATAGAATATTATAAATTCGCACGAATGTTCTTCAGTTATTTTTTTAACGAATTTATTTTATAGTTCTTATATTAAATGGATGAGATAAATTTATCAAGATAATCCTTACATTCAAAAATATCAACATTTCCTCAAATTGTTGAATCTCATGAATTTGATATTTTGGAAGTAATGAAGGATTATGTTTTTAATAACTTTAATCAAAAATATTTTTTCACGTTTCTTAGTTTTCAATTAGTCAATGATTTTAAGTCTAACAATTGTATTTAAATTTACCCAAATATTTCATTTAAACGGAACCCAAGTATCTAAGTTCACTGGAAAAATGTATTATATGTAGCCATGCTTATAAAATAGGGGATGCGGTTAGGATAATATTTTACTTCATTGTTAGTCTGCTGCGATCCGCTTTTTTTCCATAATTTATATCATAAGGCTTACACTTGAACTATAGGTTTTTTTAGTGTGTTCTGTATGTCTACTTAAACTATTTCCTTCAATATAATGATATTATTAAATGTAAGCATTTTCACATTGTGTCAAAAGATATGATATAACCTTCCAAACATAATTTTAAATAGAATTGGTAAGAACTGCAATGCTAAGTTAATGCATTTGTATTATTTCATGGAAGTATATTTTTCCAAACAAATTTGCTTTATCAAGTCAGCATGAACTCGTAAAAATGATTATGAATTTATAAGATTACTGTGATAAATTTCTGGTTGCTTATTTGTGTCAAAAATAGCTTGTTAAATCTTTTAAATATTTTTTAATCTTAATTTGTTTTTACATGAGGAGGTTAATGCGATATTTATAATTGATTTTTTTGAACTTTTCAAACCCAGGAGTAATATTAGATTTCTATAATAATTAAAGTTGAAAATCCCTTTTAACACGATAATTTTTGGTGAAATAAATGCTGGAACTGATGAATTCTGGAGATTTTCTTCGATGAATCTTTCCGATAACATAAAGATTTTTATATATTATTCATTCGTTAGCAAGTAGTCATTTTAGTAGTGTAATGATTCTCAAAAAATCATCTTGATGGGGCCAATCTAAAAAATACTCTAAGACGGAATTGTACAAGAACAATACCCCCCCCCCACGCTGAAGCAAAGTTTTAATTTCTTTATGTTACTGACTAAATATTTCACCATGACCTAGTGATATCTGAATGCAGTTTGCATGGAAAGCTTACGAGTTCAATTATAACCTCTGATGAACATTAGAAGATTAAAGGAAAATTATTTTTCCATGCATGTCTTACGAATGTTTATTTAAGGGCTTTCAAGTATTTTTAATTGCAACATGAATATACGGCCCACTATTTATAAGAAAAGCTCCTAATGAAAAGAATTGGGAGGGTTCTACAAATGTTTTAACACCACATTCAGTTATTAGTTACCCTCATCTTGGTATCAAAACTATTGGCTAAATATTTATGCTCTTGAATCCAACGAAAAGCCTTGGAATTTTAAGTTGTTATAATTATACTTATACTTATAATTATCTATTTTAAATCTTCTGACACATTAATGAAAGCCCATTGAAAAAAAAAAGCTAAATTAAAAGAATATTCAAACTATAAATATATAACGGGATCAAGAAGAATGTGTGTTGAGCAGCAGAATATTTTATGTTAAATTAAGTTTTCAAAATGATAATTAATTATTATTTTAAAAATGCATAAAATGATTTACTCCGACTGTTTCAAAGTAACTAAATGTATCAATAAATTTCTATATTTTGATATTTGTCAAATAGTGATGTTTCAAAGTGAGGAACCTTTCTATTTGCTGCATCATATACTGCATTTTTAACTGCGTGTCCTGTTGAATAAAAAAATATGAGAATAGAGAAAAGAAAAACAATATTTATCATTTCAAATAAGCGTTTGTGTAAATTGTATGGAGCCATTGTAGGTTGGTGAAAAAAAAAGTATCTTATTACCAGAGAAAAGTAGGCTTGATACTTTATCTAGCTTAATTTGTCAAGTTGAAGGTAATTAGACACTTTAAAGAGATTTCTAGAATTCAACATTACTTTGCTGCTGTTCATATGGTGAGGAGAAGAAGAAACTGCTGAGATAAAACGTCTTAACCATGTTTCAAAATTTCCAAGTGGTTAGCAGCTTTATGTAATACAAATGAGCGAGTGCAAATGTAACGAATTTATATATTTTAATCTAAAAGTTAATATTTAGTAAATAATAATTATAATATTAAATTCTTTATTTGACATGTTAAAATTTAATTAATTTATAACTGTAAAAATTTGATATAATTGAAAATCATATAAATTGTTGTCTGGTTGAAGAAAATTAAACTTTTAAGAATATCTATATTTTACTTTCAGCCACTCAACCTGTCTTGTGGTTAGCGTAACGGATGGGGAGGACTTGAGTTCGAATCCCGGCTCGGGCATGGATGTACTTTCTCTTTCTCTGTGTGTGTGTTTCTTGTCCTTTTCTCGGATGATGGATGAATGTGGCCCGCCCTATAAACGGGTTTGGGGTAGTGTGGCGTTTTCGATGCTACTCGTACCTTCGTGACTCGGTTCACAGGTGCCCACCGGGTAACTATAAAATGAGTAGCAGTTTCCGGCCTTGTTGCAGCAAATGGGCTAATGTATACGTTCTTGCTCAACGGTGCCCGCAATTAGAAACAAAAAAAAACATTTTACTTTCAAAATCCCCACTAAATACAAAAGTAAATTTAAAAATATCTGAATGCAGGAACTATTAACAAAATAATCTGAATACAGGAAAATACCTCGCGTTAGAATACTTTATTTATATTTATTTATATACGCTGTGTATAGGAAGTTCACAGTGATCTACTTTAATTGTAGTTAATTTTAACAATGTAATAGTACATAAAGAAACTGAAGAATTATTTTATGTGTAAATTTTTGCCACAGAAATATGTTTGCAAACATCATTAACATCATTTTTAGTATCGGTCCTCATTCATGCGTCTGGCCAACATAATTTTCAGGACAATAACATAAGATGTTATTATTCTACTTTTAGGAATATGGTTCAAAAATTATCTTAAATTTGCTTGGTAATTTATTATAGGATCAAAAAATAAATGACATTCAACAATCAATTATTCTTTATTTTCTTTTTAAAAAACTCTTTTCTGTGAATGAGCATTAGATGATCCCCTTTTATATAAATGTTTGAAAAGCTGTATATTACAGCAAACTCTTTAATTTCTATTTTTTGGGAAAAGATGATTGATTTTGGAGAAAATACGTAAGTAAAGTATTGCTTACATTGCACAACATTTTTCAGATCTGGAATATAAAACCAAAATACAATTATTTTAAGCTTTAATAACTTTTCAAAAAATTACAATTCACATTTATAGATCCATATCTCCTTTTGGAGCATTACAACTTTTACAGAGCATTGAAATTTATATAATTGTGATTGTTTGGCAGTCATAAGGAAAAAAAGGGCAAATTTGAAAATTATTTTATGAATTTCTAGAAACCATTTAAGGAATTTCTGAAAATATCAGTTGCTCTAAGATAATCTCACTTTTATAAAATTATCAAAAATTACAAGAATTTGTTTTTATTTTTTCAATATATAAAAAAATATTTGTTTTGATGTCAAATTTTGAAATGGAAAAGTGGAATTTTAGAAGTAATCCCGAATTATGTTTTCTAAATTGAACTATTTATAATGATTTTAGGGGGGATTTTTATTTCATAAAATTAGGTCTATATAAAAATATATATGCCATAAAAATTACAAAAAAGCGTTTTAATGTAATATTTTGCAATTTTTGCCTAAATCAACATTCAAGAATAAATTACAAATTTATTTTGAATTAGATGACTGTATATTTTGCATATTGAGAAAGATTTTGTGAAAATTGTAAACATATCAATCATGTATTTTAAATAAATTTATCTTAAATTATAATTTCATCGTAATATAATTGAATAATAATATATTATATACACATGAACATTCTCATAGAAATGTATATATATCGTAATAAATTTACATAAAAAAAGGAAAATAAATATTTATACAATACAGGAAAGAAATATTGTTATTTCAAATCATCTTCTTTTGTCTTTATATATCAAACTTTTTATAGTAAATATATAATTTTTATTTGAAAATATTGTATTTTCTTTCAAAAAATTCTGAAAGATACTATTATGTTTATGAATTATGAGAAGTTTAACATTGTTACCTGAAACAAAATATTTTTAAAAGATTATTAATTTTTGAAAAGCTTTATTTGAAAGAAGAATTACTGTTTGAGACAATAAGTGAAAAGTCAACAAACAAATTGGCATTGTAGAACAGAATAATTCTTTCCCGTAATTATCTTCGACACAACTTTATCAATAAAAGCTGTTATTCAATGAATGCATAATTAATTAGGTGCTAAGTAATTAGAATTTTTAACGACTTGCAAACCTGAGAACACAGAGATAAAGTATTCTTTTGATCAAAGTTACGTTGTAAATATAAATGAAGTTTATTGTTTAAATTTCTAAGATTTTTAACTTAACAAAAGGACATTATTTTGCTAAACATATTCTGCTTAAATTTAAGAAACACTTTTATTTGAATGCAGTTAATTACTAAATATAAAAGATTAACATTGTAAATTATGTAAAATCATATTCAAGCCTAGAATTTACTTGGAACTAAATTTATGTAAATAAAAGACAGATTTATAGAAATGTGAATAATATGTAAAACGTGAAACAACAATTATAAATTAGCCTTTCTAAGACTTGTGTATAGATTTTAACTTATTTATCTAATATTTTATAATTTTATTTAGTATGCATTTATTTGTATGGGCATGATTTTTGTAAACTCAGCATTTTAATTATATATTTTATAAGGATTTTATTTATACAAAATATTTCTATAAAATATGTTGTTATAAAGTTCGATGAGCTTCCAAAAAATTTACATTTTATTTCTTCAGTGCTCTAAATAATTAACGATTAAAAGTTATCAACGAAATTTTAGTAAACTATATTTGAGAATGAATGGAGTTTCTAAACATGTTTTGTATTTTAAATTATGTAAATTTAGTTCAAACAAATTCTAATGATTTTTTGCTTATGATGTTGTTCTCTTTTTATGTAAATCATTTTGATTTGCGTTGATAAATTCATGAGTTTGTTATATCATGAATTTGTTAACGCAAATCAAAATGATTTACATAAAAAGAGAACAACATCATAAGC
>JAPDSC010025650.1:29490-50813 GCA_026290005.1 Latrodectus geometricus
TATTCAAAATACTTTATACTCAATCAAAAATCAAGTTTTTATTTTTTAAATATTCATGTAAATTTTTTTTACGAAACTAGGATAGTTCCATACTGTTAATATTAGTTTAATTTAAATTAGTGAATTTATTTTTTAATAAAGAATTCAATTTTAGCACGTAATAAAAGTTTATAAAGCAGAAGAGTTTTTTTTTTCTTTTTGCTTTAGTAGACCATTAATTAAAGTAAAAATTAATGATAATCTAACTTGGGGGAACAATTTTAATTATAAGTTCAAAACTTTACCAGAATCTTATTTTGAGTAAGTTTTATTTTCTACATTACAAAATTCATCTCCTTGTTTTGAAGTAAACTTGACAATTAAAATTGTATGAATTTATTTATGAAAATGTAACAAAGCAATATAAGTAGCTTCACTTAATAGAAATAATTTGATACAAATATTCTTAAAATATTTTAAATTATCAAAATCTATAACTACTTAAATCATAAAGATTAAATCAAATCAAGATTATATGTTTGTTAATATTTAATTATTATATTGATTAAGGATTAAATTTATGATATTTCTTAATCTCTTAATAATATACAAATTTTCGACACTTTTTATGTGTCTATTGATAAAAATATAGTATTAGTTTTTTCAGAGAATTCAACTGAGGTAGAAGTTTTTCTTGATGATGGATTTCCACTGCCTTAAACTGCAAATAAAAATATTTGAATTTTAAAGGCACAAATATTTTTCTGCTTTATATACCAAAATAAAAAATAAACTCGAAATATTGAAATTAATATTAAATACTATAGCTTTTTTAATAAATAATACGTTAATTCATTCAGTTTTTAAATATATATTTTCGTTAGAAGAAACTGCTTAATTATGGTCATTCAAATGTTTATCACTAATAACTTGTAGTTAAATGGAATTTACTTTTTGTTTCAAGACAAATTAAAATAATAAAACTTATTCCAAAATAATTTTTAAATGCATATTTTTGTTTATTTTAAAATTCAATTATATTTTCATATGATATTATATGCTAGTGTAAATTCAATTGATTATACGAATTCAAGTATTAATGTCAAAGCATGCTAGTATAAATTACGTGTTATGTTCCAAAATAAAGGAAAATTTTATAAAAAATAAAGAGGAAACAACTTTCAGTCTAAATTTTTGTTGTGGAAAAACTCTTTATAAATCAAATTCATTGAACTATTCAGGTATTTCTTTAACTTTAGTAGAAAATGGATCAGTAAGTAATTTTTAAACTGCTTTTTTATGAAACTCCTAATACCTATAAATCACTTTTTGAATTAAAAAAAAAATAAATTTAATATCTTGGAAAATTTGTGTTCATCAGTTCATTTACTCTAAATTTCTTCAAATAAGAAAGAATAATATCTTGGTAACTTCTAAAATTTTTATTCATTTTTCCTAAAAGTTACGAAGTGTATATCAACTAATCAAAATTTTTCCTACAATTTTGGTTTAGATTTATATAAATATGTTAACTTACCAACTTAGATACATATTTACTTAACAAATAATATTTAAAAGTATATTTGTTTACGTTTTGATTCGCTGAAAACTTAAGTTAATGTTATAACATAAAGCAATTACATTATCTTATATAAACAGAGATAAGCGAATTTTATGATCATCCTTACTTAGCAGCTTTATTAAGTAATGAAAGTTTTTTACATAGATATTCTTGTTAATAAATGAAATCATCACCATTAAATCTATTTGCAATCCTTTGTTACTTTTCAGGGAAATCACCATATAGCTCAAAATTCCAATTTTTGCAGGAGTTTCAACATGCAGTTTTAACAAGCTTATCAAATTAATATGCAGAATATGAATTTAGTATGGAAATGTTTGTTTCTTTTATGTTTCACTGAAAACTAATTACACTATTTTTCTTGACAAGAAATAGTTGACTACGTCTAAAATTGTTAAATATATGTTTTTTAACAAGGGAATATACTTGAACTGCCGAAATAGTGTCTATAAATTAATTAAATGTTTTTGTTGTTTTTTAATTGATAACTGGCATCCACTGACAATTTTCAATATATTGGAATTATTATTCTGCTCGTATTTTTGTACTTCTTGCTGATCTCTGATAATAACATTTTCAAAAGAGAGTAACATTTATTCCTTAGTTGTAAAAGTCCCTTTATCTTTTGAAATAAGTCTTCCTTTAACCCTTCTTTGCATGATTTTTTCTTTATTGGTGAAATTAATCAAGTTGACATAATTCATGTTCAAAATTAAAGGAAAAATGGTTAAAAAAATCTTGATATATATTTATAGTATAAATTTAGCAAAAAACAATATGCTAAAAATTTCCATCATCATCCAAAGTTAGATCATTAGCTTAGTACTAAATGGAAATAAAAGAGGAAAATAATAGAAACACGTGTTACAAACCTTTCTTCCACTCATTTTCAATTTTTTAGCAATAGAAACTCTAATATAATAAAACAAAATTATAAACGAAATCATACGTTTATTGCAACTACAACAAACAGCGGAATGAGACAACATTAAGCTCGTTTCACTGATAATGACACTTGTTTATTTTTGACAGCTATGTTTCTTTTTATGCAATGGACATTAAAAAGGTATCCAAACACGATCAACTTAAAGTGAACTTGTTCTTTTATATAGTTTTTGGGCATTATAGGTTATGATGGAAATTTCCACCATTATGCAAAGAAGGGTTAACAAAAGCAATATTCCCCACTCTGATTCTAGACATTTATTCAATCGCAAAACTCACGTGAAGCATCCATTTCTGAAAAGATGAAGAAATTCATTACAATAAATTTGAAGTGTTTCTATTAAATTTTTAAAAATGTGTCCATGTTGAAGTTCCAGATATGATATTATACTTCTGATTGCATTAAATCGTAGATTTACTTATCAATATACTACTTATCAGACATTAATGAATTAACAATGTCCTTCCACTATATTGCTTTCAAAATAAATAAAAGATTTAGTTTGAAAATTTGATTATTTTCAATCACTTCCATGTTTTAAAATTTTTCATTTTTTGCAAATGAATATTTAAACTACATTGCAAAGCTTAAATATAATAGTAGTTATATTTTTATTTTTAAAATGTGTTCAAATTAAAAAATACGATAGTCAAAAGAAGGAACTTAACAAAATGTCTGAAATTACAAGAAATGAAATAATGTGACTTTTTGTAGTAAACATAATATTTTTTTGTATATCATTGTATGGTCACCCATATAAATTTGCATTCTTTTTTACTACAATTAATGAAACATATAAATATTAAAAATTAATTAAAAGTCTTTTATAAAGACAAAAATATGTGTTGTATCATATTCTACTTATAAACTAGTCAGATAAATCCCTGTAAAAAGGTTTTATAATTACATAAATAAATGAAGTAATACATCAGCCATTCCGATTTGTATTCCAAATCAAAAAAGAATATGAGATTATTCATTTATTAAAAATACCTAAGACATTGAAATTTATGTTATTTCTATGACAAAAAAATATTATTATTAACGTAAATACAGTATTTCTCCAAAAGCTAATATTGTTCATGAAATTTAAATTAATAATTAATTTTTTTAACGAGTAACCTAATATTCTTAGGGTATATCATAGCACTGCAGTTTTTTAGAGATTTTTTAGCTGTTAAACATGATATTTTACTCATTTCATAAACAGGATATTTCCAACACACTGTTTTTCAAGATGATTGTTACATTTTAAATAGATAAAAGAAATAACTTTTCTGTTTTTTTTTCTAAAAAGATTTCCCTTTTTTTTCATGATTCATTACTTAAATTTATTTTGATATTTGTAATAAAAGTGTCAGCAATTTTTTCCAGAGATTGGAATTTAAAATTAAGGATGAAAATATAGTTTCAAACTGACGTCGAAATTTATTACAGAATTTTTTTTTTTACTGAAATTGCTCCGTAAAGCTGAAGTATAGGTGAGGTTATAGGAGTGAAAAGTGAAAATGTTGAATGTAAGTATTTGAAAATTTGACTGAAAGAAGTTTTCGGAAATTTTTCACAAAAAATTGCTTATATAATTATTATAATAAATGTAATATTAACATAAAAAATTAAAGAATATGCAGGATTGTAGTTACAGTTTACAGAATAAAGGGATGTTCTCTAAAAATTACCGAGTAAAATGAGGAAGAGTTGTAATTATCTAACATAATAAGGTCTGGTGGAGAAAACTTGGAGAGGAAACCTCATCCTGTAACAGTCTGCAGTGCTTATGAAGAAGTTGTAATTGTTTAGCATGTATTATCTGAGTAGCTTAAATACAGTATAGAATTTATTTCTTATATATTTCATTAATAGTTTTTACATAATGATTAAATTATTTATTTCAATAAAAAAGTAACACGATTATTAAAGTTTTTATTTCATATAAAATTTTTAACTTGTATCATAATAATTTTTATTGTATGTCAAATATTAAAATATATCACTCAGCACTTTCAAAATATACTTTATAAATATTTCTTATAAATTCCTTAAAAAGTGTAACGAATAATTCTTTAAAAAATGAAAAATTAATTTAATTTTAAGTGATAAATTATAGAGACATAAAATCTTAAATTAAACTATGAAGAATAAAAATTCTGGACTTACATTATTTATGGGGAAAAAAATTCAAATTATTTTTAACTTCATAAATTTTAAATAATAGTGATTTCAAAAATAAAAGCTATAATAATTTTCTTTAAGATTATCAAAATTGGCCATTAAAAAGCATTAGATTAAATCTAATACGCCATGAATAACATTCATAAATAACTTTACCCTATATTAATTTTGTTTAGAGAAAAAAAGTGCATTAACTTTTTGAAATAGTCCTTACTTGTTAATTCTCTCATGACAAATGATAAGAGATAAACGGAAAAAAGCATTAGGAATCCCTGACAAATATTTCCCGCCAATTACTGTAATGACGTGGAAACAAATATCTATTTCCTTTATAAATTGCAATCATTATTATGAGGAAACTCTCATTCTCTTCAAAATATTCTTAATAATTTGAACTAGACAGGTTTAAAAATTTATAAAGCAACATAAATTGTAAAAAAAAAAGATCCCATTTAGCTGTCATCTCTAATTTATCAGACATTCTCAAGCGTATAGCACTTAACTATTATTCGTTATATTGATTTCTTTTCATTTATTAGTTTTATGAAAAGTATTTTATTGATTTTTGAAATCTTGTCTTCTTATTTGTCTCTAAGCGTCAATCAAGTTTTGTATTCCAGAAATCAAGGAGGTATAAGTGCCAGTTGTAATTCGAAGGAAGAAATGTTGGTTAAAAGAATAATTAAAATATTCACGAAATTAAAAGTGAAATAATAAAATGCGTGAAATATATTTATCAAAATAAATAATATATTTCTTTTTGTTAAAATTTAATGAGTTTCTAAATGATTAATATCAATTACAAATTTTTCATACACAATGTGATATGATATGAACGTTATCATGAAAATCGTTATTAATCTATGAATTAATGTTAGCTTTAACAATTTAATTTAAAAAATTGATAAAAAGCTTATTGTCTAAGTTTAATTTTTCTAATAATATTTTAAGGTACTAAATATGTATTTTAAGACTTTTTTCCTAGGAACACTATTATTTGCTGCTAGCTTATATTGAAAACAATAAAATAACTGATTGGTCTATAGGATTTTTTTGTGGGCCTAATAACATAAATTTTTTTACAAATGATTTCAGCCAATAACTTAACTGAGACATATAGTTTAGACATACAAGAATACCAAGAAATGCGGTCAAGAAAACAGATATGGGTTCTGAAGTTCTTGAACCCATGACAAATGTCATACCGCTGAGTTTTGTTTATACATTTCAAATACGAAAACTTCGCATTTACCTTTTTTTCAAATTGTCTTTACAAAATATAAAATAGCTTAATTTGATCTAAAAATAACTCACTTGAACCCTTATAATTTTTTTAAAAAATGTAGCCGGCATAAACTTTTCTATTCAGTTTTAAAATTAAATTGAAGTCTAACATAATTTAATTTCTTCGAAGTAAGCCAGTTGGATCAAACGAAAAATAAAAATTTAAAAAACAAATATTGTAGTTAATCCAACTATAAATTGTGGAATCTTTTCATATCTTTTAATATAATAAATTTTTATTCATTTTTATGAAATTTAATCATTATTTGTGTACACCGTCTTAAAAATATATATTCAATTTTAGTAAACATTTTCCCCATTATATGAACAAATTGACTATCTGAGTAAATAACACATTTAAAAATTAGAAATATTCAATCAAACACCTATTGTTTTATTCGTTATTTTTTAAAATCTGTCAAGGAAAAAATCTAATCTTAATGTCAGTCAATGCATCAAGGAAAAGGATTAATATTCTTATTTTCTTATTAATTAAAGTTTCATGAATCTACGTAATTCAACAGTTTTAAAAATACCAACTTTATTTAAGGTTTAAAGGGCGAACTGTTATTGACGAATCCTAATATATAATAATGAAATTATTTATTATGTCTCTAGGAATTTTAATTGTTGTATGCCTATAAAATATCAAGAGACAATCATTTTTTATCCATTTTAGGTTTAATATCATATGAGTTACGTAATTTATTATTGTGTGTTATGACTGAAATTAGCTTTCATGGTTTTGAAACAAAGTAAATGTACAGAAATTTGAATGAAACAATTTACGATAGTCTTATTACTAATTACATATTATAAATTACTTTTACAGGTGTTTGTCTTGTAAAAATGCATGTAATGATCAAACACTATGCTCAATAGTTTGAATACTTAATTATTTTCAAACTGCATGTAAGGAAATCTGCAAATGAAATTTTGAGATAATCAAACTATTTTTAACTGTGCTTCGCTTTTTCCAGATGATTATATATAAGTTTATATTTATATATAATTATCAGACATTTATAACCGTTAATAATCAAACTATTTTTAACGGCGCTTCGCTTTTTCCAGATGATTATATATAAGTTTATATTTGATATTTTTATGGCTGATTCAATTGAATAAATAAAAATAATATTGAAGTTGGAGAATCAGCTTAAGTTTTAAAACCAAAAAACTTTTTATTTATTTTAATTCATAACAATGATGTAAAATAATCAATTAACCAGAAAGGAAGAAAATCATTTCTATCAGAATTTATTTTACAAACTTAAAGCAAATTTATTTGTTTCATATAAACAATAAATCTGGGTTAGTCTACAGAATTTATTTAACAATACTGTTTTACTATACTGAAATTACTAAAAATATCCTTAGAAAATAAGGAAGTATTTTTCACTATCGTATTTCTACAATGTCTTGTAAAAAAGTGTAAATAATTTTCATTCTGCAATTTCTATAACAAATTTTACATATATTTTAATTTAAATGCTATATTATAGCAAAAATATTTAGCAAATTACAGCTAGTTTTTATTTAAATGACATTTTAAGTTATGAATTGTGTGATTTATATTTAAAACAATGTCACAAAATTATGTTAATACAGAAGTTGGGTTTGCTTAAAATGCTGGATTGCCAAAATTTAAATTACTAAGATAATTTAAATACTAAGTTTGATTATCAGAAACTGTTTTATCAATGATTTTTCAAAATGGATTCAAAATTCACAAATAATACCTGATTTGATTAATATAAAGACATTTTAGGCAATTTTATTTCTTTAAATTTTACATATACAACAACTAATGTACTAATAATTAAAACATTGTTTTGAACATATTTAGTGAGGAAATTAAAAAAGCCATCTTTTTAAAAATATTTTTAAAATAAAAAATTTAAATGAATATCTCAATTTATTTAGTATTTCATTATATAATATATCTTGTTAAACAACAAGGGATAAAGAAACATTCATATAAATGTGAAAACTGTTTATTTCACTTAACAATAACATGCCATAAGATACAACATATATAAATAGCAATGAAAAATTGTAGTTTGTATACAGTTTATATACATAACTCATCGTAATGAATAATAAAAATATATTTTTTAACTCGTACAGCTCCGTCATTATAAAATTTTGTAGAACACATGCTGTATTTTCATAAATGGAAGAAAATGTAATATGGTTCTGTAATTTTTTTTTCAAATTTTTGATAAATGTATACTAATAATGTATATATATTTATATGTATATATGTTGTACATCATTTAGAAACATTTTTTCAATGAAATGAAACATATACTTTAATTTTTCATTCAAACTACAATTAAAATTTTAAATTATACTATATAATTATTAGCAGTTCTGTTTTGAAAATTGTATTTCTTATATTAACAAAAATAGCTTATTAATATGAAATGTCACAGAGTTACCTTATGATACAATAAAATTTACATTAATTTTATATAAAATATTTTTTACATTATCATACAATTTTAATTTTTTAAGTTAAATAATTAATTTATTTTAACAATATTTCCAATAAATTTAAAAACAATTGAATGACTGGTAAAATTTTTATCAACAATGAATAAAATTTTACAAAATGTTAGTTAGCTGTACTTTGTTAATAAGTCATGTATCTTATAGGATAAGATATATGATAATAAATACCGTATTTTTCGTCGTATAAGACGCACCGGCATATAAGACGCACCCAATTTTAAGGGAGGCAAATCTAGAAAAAAAAGATTAAGAACCAAATTCTGTAGTAAAATATTTTAAATCAACTGTATAACGTGCACGATGACTCCCCGTGGAATTGTTTCTTTTGGGAATGTTTTTTTTTTAAAGATCAACATTTGCGGCAGTTTGGTACCATCTGCACAGCAGGACAGCACAACCGAGTAGTGGGTTTTCTCATACCCTGAAGTTTTTACGGTTATGCTTTTGGCTCCTTTGTTATCTATGGTTCTGTTAGATGGCACATCAAACGTTAGCGGGACTTCATCCATGTTCCCAATCTCGCTCATTTCAAAGTTATTCTTCTTCCTCGCATCAATAACAAACTTATGAAAAGACAGAATCTTTGATTCGTATTCCTTGCCATGGTGGGCTTTTGTATTCGCCGTATAAGACGCAGGCACTTTTCCCCCCTGATTTTTGGGGAGAAAAAGTGCGTCTTATACGGCGAAAAATACGGTATTTTTATTAAGAAATTTAAGTGTTTAGTGTTTTTGCTTTAGTAGCTATCTCATCATTACAAAGTTACAAGACTGTTCACTAAAAGTTCGGATGTATTTTTAGTGCTAGATAATTAAATTTAGATTTAAAAAAGTCCGTATTTTAATGGCTGACCAAAGCCCAGAATTCTCTAAATAAAAATTAACTTCAGAAATGTGATTATTTTTATAAGCTATGTGATATTTTAATTTTCTATGACTGAAAAATTTTCTAGGCTTCCTATTTATATATGTATATATATATAGCTATCTTATAATATGCAATTAAATTACCATGAACAATCTTTTAAATATTAATTGGTTGCTAACAATTTTAATGTGTTAAAAGAAATAAAATTTTCTACTAATATTATTTTATTTTAATTACTAATATTTTTAATATAATTAAAATGGAAATTTATAAAATTATTTAACTATATGCATAAATATATGGAAAGCCAAAACTATGAAAATTTTATTTTATTTCAAAATGTTTTAAAGTTTATTTATTTTAACTTTGAGCTGAAATACTAATAACTTGAATAATTTATAAATTAAAAGTAACTAGATATTTTGTGAATAATTTTTAATAACGTATTTAAGCTAACATAACATTTTAGTTTTGAAATAAGTAATTACAGGAAACTAATGTATATTTTGAAGAATTGAAATACTTCGGAAATTATTTTGATAAAACTTTTGATAATACAAAGTGCTCGCTTCGTATTTGCACGATTTGCGAAATTATCAATATAACTATTCGTAATAGTTATTCGAAGATAACTCAAGCAATATTTGTATCGCAATGTACAAGCATAAATTATTTTAGAAGAAAATATTTTTCTTTAATATACAAGCATATTTTACATTCATGGAATCAAATACACTGCTAAGAAATGGTAAGGCTGGCTTATAAAACGCATTTCAATTTGAACATATTGTTGAAAATGTAGCAAATCATATGATAGATAGAATATGTTGATGTAATATTTATAATGAGATAAAATGAGGTTTATAATTTTTAAGGTTTCATAATTTTATGTAGTTAAGTGTCAAATTAGTCACTTTCTGCAATATTAGGCCTAATTTTATAAAATTTTGGCGTTTCATTAATTTGCAACTTAATAACCATATTTTTTTAAATTCCTCTGTTCAATGTGGAAAGAATATAATGAAAAACATTTAAATAAATGCTTGTATGTTATTATATAAAACAAAATTATAAAAACTATCAAAGTACAAATGAAGTGATCTGCTGAGAAATTCACTGTTCATTCATTTTTAATTTCATTATGTAACTTAACAGGAAAATTAATGTAAATATTCAGATCACATGTTAAATGTATAAGATGATTAAGAACTATAAAAATAGATTTGCCAATGTTAGATTTCACATATTTTTTAGCTTTAATTGCTAAACATGAAACAATGCGACAACATTTGTAGTTGCGATAAGCAAAGCAAATAAATTTTCAGTGATCTCATGATATTCTCAAGCTTTTATCAACAAGATTTTGCTGATTATTGATATATTCATAGCACTGAACACCATCAACGAGAAAATCAAATGATTTTGAGAAAAATTTTGGTCCTGCTTAAACAGACAAAGTTGATTATCATGAGATGAAAATTGATATTTCTGTTCTGTTATGACCAGTGTTCTTTCAAATACTAGTCGTTGTTTTTAATTGCCGCTAATTATTTGCGGAACCAGACCGTGGAACTATTGTAGGAAGTCCTAGAGTACTGATTCTCCTTTGGGGAGCGGGCAGATTGACTGATGATATGCTGGCCCAGGAAGGACCCGTACCTGGCTGATGGTAACTAGGTCTTCTTGTCGCCTGCAGTCTGCACATGATGAGATCAGGAAGAGCATCAATAGTCTCTTGGATGGCTAAAATTCGTTCGGTGGCGACCTGTAGCCGGTCTTCTATTGCAAGCTGGCGCTGACTCAGATCACTAACGACTTCATAAATACTGTTAGAAGTCTGTAAAAAAAAGGAATGCATGTACCATATATGCAAAGCTTATGATATATGAAGTTGATGTTGATTGTAGAGGTTTTCTTTCTAGAAGACTTTTTATTCATTTATTATTTTTTATAGTAAAGATGCATTTAGAGTCAAATATTAAATGTCTAATCTTGATTTATTCATTAAAATAATTTAACTTACTAAATAATTCTTTAAAATGCCTATAGAAAAAGTTTTATCCAAATTAACGATTAAAATATTTCACCTATAACGTTATTTAAAACAAGACAATTTTGTTACTTTTTCATACATCCCTTAATTTTACAAATATGAGATTTATAAAATCCATCAAGATTCTTAATTGATTAAAAAAAGATACCTAAAAACTTATTCAACTAAATAATTCAAAAATCATAATAGCTATACCATATGAAAATGATAATTCGAGCATTTTTATTTAGTTTAGAATTTGTGTGGGTTTTTAAATTACATTAAAAACACATTATTAGAAAAATAAACTTGAATAAAATAAAAATTTTAAGAAGATATTAGGAAAAGTTTTTGTCTCTAAGAAAGTTTCAATATTGACTTATATATAATACTTTAAGGAAGAAATCAAAGTACTTATTTTGATACAGATAAAATAGGAGTTTCTAAATAATGAAATATAGATGCCGCTGCAAGTTTTACTGAAGTTTAAAATACTGATACATCAAAATTGTTGTAAATGAAGTTTTGTAATTGATGTAAAAATGACATATTTGTAAATCATATTTTCTATAAGACGTTCATTAATATATATATAAATAATGTATTTTTTAAAATAAATTTTCTTTTGACATAACGTACTGATTAACTAACATCTAAAATTGGTACAAATATCATTTGAATCTTTATTGCACGTTTCATTCACAGGAAGACTATAGGTAATAAATTAAGTTCAAGTATCACGTCAGGTAAATGTTTACACTTTCCACATTAATAATTGTACAAAAACGTATATGCGTATAGCGTAAGCTAATCATTAGCCGAAAATCATCTTTAAACTAAACTTATCTTTAGTTAATATGGAATAATCAACATCGAACTAAAATTTTCTGCTTCTCAATTTTGAGTTTCGCCACAGGTTAACTTTCAGGTAAAAACTTTTGTAATAATTATATATTTTTAAATTACTGTTTGGAACCATAAAATAAATTCCGCTTTATTTGAGATTTTATAGTAAATGCTTACTTTTGCCATATCTGATATAGTATTTGCGTTGTCCATTAGCTTCCTTTGCTCAAGTTTTACTTTCCTCAATCTGAAAGATAAATAAGTATATTATAAGGAAACAATTGCTGTATTAAATATATGAATATATCATAAATATAATTAGTATACATACGTGTATATTGCGAGAAGGAACTTTCTTTGGTGAAGTCTAACCCTTCCTGGACATACATGTTTGACAAGTTTTGTATGTTTGTATATGAGCCACGTTTCTCTCAATACACTTGCTGCCGCATTTTTTAACTAAATGAAAATATGCAAAAAAATCATAAGTTATATGTAATAAAACAATATAAATTCAATTGTTTCATATAAACAATAAACAATAAATATTAACAATAAATTTCATATATAAACAATAACAATATAAACAATAAATTTCATATAAACAATAAAATTCAAACAATATAAACAACAATTATAAATTCGTACTGCTTATGTACCTTATGATAACGGTTATGAAAATGTTCTGCCCAAACAGATCAAGTTCCAAACAAAAGCAGTCTCTACTGATTTGGTTGCCTTGTGATGAATACTTAATTTGTTGTAAACATAATTTAGAAGCTTTGGAAAAATTGCATCTCTTGACTTATTCAAGATAATTCAGATAATTTTTAATTTACTTTCATTAAAAATACAAATTTCTTAAAACATTTTTGGTATTAATAAATGAAAAAATGCGAATAGATATAAAACCACGTGAAAAAAATTGTAGATTAGACGAAATCATCAATCTGCTCAACTATAATAGATCTTTAATATAAAATCCTAAAAAAAAATAATAATACTTAAATTTAAATAAAATATATGTTAATGATACTTTATAAATATCAAAAATTAAAAATTAATTTAACTAAAGTATGATAATTACAAGTCAGCTTCTAAATAAAATATTTCACTTAATAGAAGGAAAATTTATTTAGAAAAAATACATTGTTAAATTTATTTTTTAAAATACATAGTTAATTTTATTTACTAAAAATGCATCTTTAAACTAATTTACTAAAAATATATTCTTAAGTTCAATTACATATTTCTTTATATAATCCACTTTAGAATTTTTTTAAAATTTTGTGAAGAGCTAATTTAATTCTAGTTATATGTGCAAACCAAATATTTCTTGAATGGTGTACATATTCAATGATTGAATGGTGTACATATTCAATGATTGAATTGTGTACATATTCAATTTTAATAATTTTAAAATCTATGACATTTTAATTAATGTTTATAGAAAAAAGAGAAAATGTAGCATCCTGTAAATTAAATAATTAAAATATTAAAACACAGTGTAGAGTCTTTTTACTATAAAAATATTTTGGTTATATATATTATACTTTATACTTAATTTCAACATTAGAATAAAGCAAATGAATTTAATTTTAATAAATGATTTTTTATATTTTCATTAAAATGGATAATGTGTTATCATTCTTTTCTTAAAAAACATTTAAAACACATTTTTAAGATAATGATGGTGCTTTTAGTAAACCATCAATAAGAAAACATTGAAACCTACTCTCTTTGAGAGCTGAGTGTCCATCATGAAGTTGTGAACATGTTTCTCAGCTCGTGTCAGTTCCAGCTTTCGTGCTATGACAGCCACCACTAAGGCGGTGCAGCCTGCACCCTGGAAATCGAATATGCAATCACGTTAAAAAAATACAAACATTATTCAAATAAATGCATTCATTAAATAATTTAAATAATATAGTTCCAGAATCAGAATAAGAAATTTGATAGTTTTTTAGTGTATGTTAATAAAATAATCCTTATTAGATAATTTTTATTGAACTTATAGAATGTGACTGGCGTTTGGAAAGAATAGGAATAATGAAAACATTAGCATCGTGACAGTTAAAACATAATATAGTTTGATACAAAAATGTTCTATCAGTATTTGACACAGCTTAATATTTAAAATATCAATTTTTACTTGTAGTGATTATATTTCATTGTTATTTTTAATGTGAATTGTGCATATTAACTTTTGATATTAAACTAATCAAATTGCTCATGATGTTTTGTTAGATTACTAAATTATGTGTTAAAAAAAGTTCACAATTTCGTTGTGCGTATTAAATGCCTCCGAGGATATTCCGATAAAAAACATTTTCAACCAGAAAAGCTTACAAGAAAGTTTGAAGGAAATATTATTTATATTTCAAAAAATAAATAACAGGTGGCGCCACAACACGACTAATTTATTTCAGTTATAATCAGCTTTGTCCCATTACTTTCTAAAACGAATTTGATTCCTATGAAAGAGATTACTGTTGTAATTCGCTGTTATTTCGCATTTTGTCTCGATGTAAGCTGTTTATCTCGAAAATATATAAATTCACATATCACGATATACGATAAAATTAAGAAGTGAAAATGCTTAAGTTACACAGCAGATTTTAAATTAAATGGTACAGAGAAGGCAAATAAAAAATATGGTGACAAACGTATTAATGCGAAGTGTAAAACAAAGCATGCACGGTACAAGAGAAAAATATATAAAATGCGGGGTTCGAAAATATTCCATTTCAATCATTTAAGTGTAACGAAGCAAATATATATATATTTAAAATATGTCTAACAGTAATTTTAAAAGTTATTAGAAACTAAAAATAAAAGTTTTACTAGAAAATTTTTGGAATTATTGCACTTCAGCGATTTCGTGCTTTCATCTCAGCTGACATGAGGTTGACATTATGAAACACTCCTAAGCATATTAATGTAAGGACGACAATACTTGTTTTTACATAAAATTATAGTCATATGAAAATATATTTTACAACCATTTGTTTATTTTTATACAAGTTTTATATGTATCAATAGATAGTCAATAGCTGCATTCATTTGTAAATTTTGAAAATGAATTGAATATTTATTAACACCAAAACTACCGAAAGGGGTCATTTGACCCATTATTCCATTAATTTTGCCGAATAAAAAAAATCTCTGGTATGTTTAGTGTTAAAAAGGGCTCATACGAACATACATAAAATACATTTTGTATTCATGTAGACGAAAAAGTATCAATTGAACAAAGAATTGTTTTTTTTTTCATGTTTGTGTAAACTGATATATCCGAAATTTTCTGTTAAAAAGAAAATGCTTATGAATTAAAGACATAGTTAATTATTCAAGTTTATATTAAAAAAAAATCTCAAAGTAATTTCTGAAATTTTCGGCTGAATTACATCGTTATTAATTTTACTTAAATCGTTGAAGAGATATATTAAATTATCTATTGTTAGCCTTACAAGAGTATGCTAATACTGCTGGTCTATCACATTTAGCTACCACCTTAAAAATATTTCGCTACTAATTTATAAAAACAATTTTTCATTATATTTCATAAATTTCAGATTTTAATTACACATGTGTAAATCTATTTTTATATATTCTTGATACTCAAACAAAATGTAGGGTTAAATTCGTGATATTACTTTTCTTTATGCGTAACAAATTATCTATCATATTTTGTTGAATTCCTTTTCTAAGCTTAATAACTTTTTTTTGTTTAATAAAGTTTTTGAATTCTATTTCTTGGTATTCCTAATTAAAAATAATAAATTTATAACAAATATAATGCTTCTTGTCATGATCAATTTCAATTAAGAAATATTCATTTAATCAAAACTTATGAAATAGCTTTCATACATGAGAAGTAAAAAAAAAGTTTCTGAAAGAAATTAAATAAAGAGAAGAATACAATAATACTATGAAAAGCTTATATTTTTAGTAGTTTAAACAAAATGAGGAAAATAATAAATTAATTAAATAAAAGGACTAACCATAAAATTACAAAAATTAATGATTTATCATTTAATCCTCACAATTAAAAGAAGAAATATTAAAACATTTTACAATAAACCCATTTTGTGAATGAATTTAATGCATCATATGTTTATGAATAAAAAAAGCACAGAAGTGTAATTTATTAAGCAATAATAAACTTACCATGAGGCCAGTACTGACAGATATACCCCTGCCGCAGTAAGTGTTGGGAACTATGTCACCGTAACCCACGGAAAGAAATGTGATGGCCGTAAGCCACATAGTATTGAGCAAATTAGCATGTTCTGGATCATGATACCTGAAAATAAAAACAATGTCAATATTATTTATAAAATCAATTGTTTAAAAAATATAGTTATTGCAATATTTTTTTAATTTTTACATTTTCAATAATTGTATTTAGTTTTGAAGCCAAGTCTTTATTTTGGAGGTAGCATTATACAAATGATAATGACACAAACAAAGATAATCATTCTTCTTTCTCCAAATAATTGCTCATTTATACGTTACTGAAGAGGTTTGTAAACAATGTTGACACTTTTCTGCTCATATCACATGTCAACTAAGTAATTTAACTAATAACATGATTCTCTTGATAAATTATTACAAAAAAACAAGCTTTTTATAAGACAATTATACTTTCATATGCTAAATAATATAAAAAATAATAAAAATCATGACAGAGATAATAATTAATGAATTATTAATGAATGGTATGTCGGTTGGAGAGTTTTAAATCGACCGTCATTTCATGCCATCTGCGAGAAAACATCTCAGCTATTGAAGTGGTAATCATGGTTTATTGGTCTCTAATAACAGACACTTCCCTGCTACCAACTTTAACTTTACAAATTCTTTGAGATAACTTTCCACCGAAATTTTCTCAGGTCAACAGAATACCCAATAAATAGATGCCTATTAACTATTAGAAGCTATTAAATTAAACTAAAGATGTACAAGTATTTATCTATAATTAAAAACGCGTATGACAAAAATGTTTACAAAATAAATCCTATTCAAACACGATAAAAAGATTATTTATGGCATAAAAATTCTAAAAATATATGTATTTAAAATGAATGCCATTAGTTTATTTATATCTTCTTTCTATTCTCAATTAGTAATTAACAAATTGATTTAAATATTCTAAAGATGTCATACATTACTTAAAAATTGCATTAAAGACTATTTAAAGCATTTTGCATGACTAAAGTTTATTGATTTACAGACAATTAATTATCAGTGAAATTTTTTTATCTATATCTAACAGTATAAGAACCCAAATTATGATTTATACTTTCAGTAGCAAATGATAATCAAAAGCAGTTTTTTGATAAGAAATCCTATAAACATAATTAATTTATTTTAAGAATGAATTTAACCGAATAACTTTAAAAATAAATTATTTAACAAAAATTCCCTTTCGCAAAAATGATATTTTATTAAATACATGAATTTAAATTTGTTTTATACACCAATTAAATTAACTTAGAATTTTGATACACCAATAAATTTAATTCAGCAATTTTAACGTACAGTTTTGAATAAGGAAAATTTACTTTTACAAAAACTAATTTCATTTATAACATTTAAAGAAAATTAAAATGTGCCATTTAATATTTAATAGATTCGTTTTAAACCGTTAATTATCAAATTTAATAGCTAAGTTTAATTTTCGAGTTGAGTATCTAATTGTTTTTTATATTATAATAAATATATATCCTTAAAAAATTAAATACAAAATTACTAAGTTCTTTTCATGTAAGACATCTGATAAATTACCTTGCATAAAATCAACTATTAAAATACTAATATAAACTTATTGAAATTACTAAAAATCAAGAAATCATAACATAAAACATAAATAATATTTGGATATTTTGACACCTCCTATTTATCAATCTATATATATATAACTATATATATCTATATCTATATATATATATATATATAAACATGTAAGTTATTATCAAATTTACATGTTTATTTTAGTATTTAAAAATTAGTGCAGTTTAATAATAATAATCATAAAATACTTATGGTAATTAATAATAACATAAATGATATTCTTACACATTTATTTTTATCGTAAATGAAAGAAATTTTCAAAGAATTTATTTAAAAAATTGTAAGTTATAAAATATTGAGATCAAAATATGTCAATACTATAATAATATAAAAATAGTGAAAAAACATGAAGAAAAAACTTGACCACTGTGACGTGCAATATGAAGCAAATATGAAAGTTCAAAAGATCTTAAATTAAATAAAAATTTTTCCATAGTTGCTTTTGCAAGTTTAGAGTAGTTTATATTTTGTAACAAAGTGTTACTTTATATTTTTTTAAAACCTTTTTTTAAATTTTTAATTCTTATTTTGTATATCAAATGTAGTAAACTCATCCATGAAAACTACTTGTTGATTACAATCGTCTTAATTTGCGTTATTGTAAATGAATTATTAAAAAAAATGCATTTTTCCTTTTGCTATATTGCAAATTATAATATATAAAATGTATTTCTAAAACAAAATGATATTATTTTGATACTCAAAATATCATCAATTATGAATTCGAGTTTGCTACTGCAACCTTTTATTTTCTTTGAAATATACAAAAAAATTAATTGAGTTATAAGTTATTAAATACAAAAAATAAAATAGTTTATAAAATTATAAATTAAATTAGTGATTGTAAGCTTAAATGAGATTGAATATATTCTATCTTTTAAGAAATTTATTTACTTTATATTCTGCTTGCTTCATAAAATATTTGCGATTTCAAGATCAAAACACCATTTAGGATTTCGAAAATTGAGCAGAAAAATACTCTCTCTCTCTCTAATTAATTAAGAAATCACTTTGATAAGGACATGTCACTTTAGTCGAAGTTTTAATTTAAATCTCTAAATCTCAATCATTTATAGTTTGGCAACCTCATTATAAAATTCTGGAGGATACGTAATTTATATTTTAAATATAAGATGTATGACATTAAAAGCCCTTTCGTGTATATTAAAGCATTTTTGGTATTCCTTTCTGAAGGATGAACATTATTAAAGAGTAAAGTTGTCGTTTCTCGAATCTTACTGCATTTAATGGTCAGCAAGTTCTTCCAACCATGCACAAAAATTATGAAAATAAGTAAGTATATTTTTATTGCTACAATAGTTTTGATTGTTTGCAAGTTCATGATATTTGACCATATGTTGATTTGTATTATTATAATCTCTATTGAATATATATATATATATATATATATATATATATATATATATATATATATACAGAGAAAGAGAGATTGATAGATATGTATGTTATATAAGTATGTTTATAAAATATGCGTATATATTTGCATATGATGATACTAAAAAACTAAAATGAAAACAAAAATTGCTAAAAGACATCGAACTGTAAGTGAAGTATATGTCAGGTAAAAACTATTAATGACAAAATTGCGATATGAAGAAGAAGATAAATTCTAAAAATATATGTAGAACATTTACTTGGTAAGTTATGTAAAAAAAAGAATTTTGTTGCTTCATAATTATTTGGCATAACTATATAAATCACAAAAATTGTATAAATTTATATTCATAGAAGAACGAAAGAAGAAGTTATTATTCACGACAAATGTTGGAGATACATAGGGGTTAATTTTCTGTTCATTATAGTTATTAATTGATTTTGATCTATTACAATTTATTTTTGAAACACATCTTATCTTATACTGTATATAAAAATAACTATACATCAAAATATTTTGTTTTTCTTTTTCCTTTTTTTGCCCAACTTATCTTCTTGCATTACTTTGAATATAGAGTGATATAGCAAGGAAACACAATGTGTTAAATATTAATAATGAGAATTTTTTCTTCTGATGCCTTTCTTTAAAGAGGTCAATATAAATAAACTAATTAAATAAATGAATAATTAAATATTATTTAAAAAGGCTATAAATATTTAAAATTACAATTTTTTTAAAATACATTTTACTTTAGTTCCTTAACACGTCTATTTTAATATTCTTCAGTCAAATTTTATAATTTTGAAATATTATACATTCAAAAATCAAATATAATATTATAATTGTAAAGTGAAATTAAAAAATATCCAGTGAATCAATTTTATAAGCCGATGCTTATGTTGTTGTTTTAAAAAATAAAATTGGACGTTATTCTGATGATCACTAATTCAAATATAATAGTGAACTATTATCGAGGTCTTATAGTAACCAACTATTTATAAGGATATCATTTTTATATTTTAAAAAAAATAGATTATTATCTAACTTGAGAAGGAAGACTCCATTCATTGTAAAATATTATGCGTTCATTCAAATAATATATTATTAACAAATAAGCAGTTAGCAAATCTGAACTATCTGAAGAAAGTAGTATTTTTTAGCTAAAACAGACGAGAATACATATAGTAGCAATTTATCATTAAGAAAAATAAAATGTGAAGACATTATAATTTATAATATAAGGAGCAAAAAATACTTTTAGCAAAAATAGCCAGGAATATTTACGTTTAAAAATTTATAAGAAGATTGTGAAATTTAAGATGAAATTTAAAAAGGAATTAGTTATCAAATGCATATCGTGGAAAATAAGAAATGTGTTTATAAATAATGTACAGCAAAATATGTAATAATTAATAAAACTATGCAATATTTCATTATGAAAAATCAGAAAATATCCTTTATCAAAGATATAAAATAAGAACCAAGATATTTTTTTTTACCTAAAGTTTTCTAAAATATATGTAAGTAGCAATTTATAATAATGTGCAATAATTAATCAACACAAAAATAAAAAGTAAATGTCTAGATGTGTGTTTTGTGTGATGTTTTAGATGTTTTAGATGTTTGTAACTATCACTGGATAATGTGTATGGGTAATAATTTACGAGAATATTTAATACGTCTTTATATATTAAAATATATAGGGAAAGAGTTATTACCAAATATATAGTATACAAAGCAAAACATCTTTTCATCCAAAACATGAAAAATACAAAACATTTTAGTATAGCAACAAAGTTTAGTTAAAAAATAAAAGTAGATTTAATTAAAAATTACCCGACACTTT
>JAPDSC010025656.1:0-19479 GCA_026290005.1 Latrodectus geometricus
GTTCATAGATACTGAATTCAGGTATTTAAGAATGCAATTTATTATTACGATTAAACCTTCTTTCTTTCGTTAAAGTATACAAGTTTATTTATTATTATAACAAAAAAAAAAGTTTTAAAAAGTGAGTTAAATTTTAAAATGAGAAAAAAAACTTAAAAATATGCTGTTCATTATTAAGAAGTTAATTAAATCTGCAATCATGATTTACAAATCTTGTCAAAGTGTTGACAATGTTGAAGCTAAATGAAGAAATTCCACTTGTGAATTAACTTTGATCACAATTAAAGTGATTTTATACCTGAATCTCAGCATATGAATATATCATTGGATATATTCATATGCTTCCACTAGAAATTCCACTTGTGAATTAACTTTGATCACAATTAAAGTGATTTTATATCTGAATCTCAGCATATGAATATATCATTGGATTTATAGCCACCCAATCTGTCTAGTGGTTAGCGTACCTGACTACAGATGGGTGGGACCTGGGTTCGAATCCTGGCTCGGGCATGGAGGTACTTTCTCTCTCTCTCTCTTTCTTGTCTTTGTCCTTTTTTTGTGTGTGAATGGTTGCCTACCCTATAAACGGGTACCTTTGGCATGTGTGTACACACCAAATATGGTTCAGTTGGAAAAGTGGAGCAGCACACCCCATATTGCCAGCCTGGCTGGCACACGACAACAACAACAACATTGGATTTATAATTGTTTTTATCATGACTCACAAGCTCTGACAGAATCAGTTTTTAAATAACTATAATATAATAGTTTTTAAAACTTTATATGCATGTAATTATTTTTCCTCTCTTGAATTACGCGTTCATATAACTCGTTTCCAGTTTGTTAGAGTTGTCCTCAGTAAATATATATATTTGAAACTGAGTTTTATAAAGGCATATTTTTATGTTACACGAGCAATATTACGAACATTTCGTTGGCAACACTCTGCATATGTTTTCTTTCGTTCATGTGGAAGCTGTGTTTATAAAGCGAGTGTATTGTTTGCGATCTGCGTGTAAATCTAATTTTTCTATAATATTTGATACAAATATCTCATTGAAAGTATTCTTAAATCAGTGGTGGGTGAATTGGTTTCATTAATTTAAATTTTATTCTGTAATTATTTAACGCCTATTTGCAAGCATAATTTCAAAATAAAACTTTCACTCTTGGCTCTGGCGGGAATGCAAAGCGATATTTGAATTTTCTTCTACTGTAAAGCTAGATTTAAATTACATTTTTAGAAAACTATAATGAATATTTCATTAGAAAAATTGCCAGATTATATAAGTTTAAATTAAGATGTATTTTTACCTTTATATCATTACAAACATAATTATAACTGTATTTATTGAAACTTCAGTTCTACAATGCCGAAACTGTTATGTTTTCGATTAAAGCTTAGTATATTCTTATTTATACATTAAGACTAAAAATTAACGCCTCTTTTAAAGGAAAAACATTTAGAATTCGTATTAAATTCTAATATACATTGAAAATTGAAAATCATAAATTCCAGAAATCATTAGTGCAGCATTATGGGATATTTGAATTGGTATATTAATGTTATTTTGAACGATATTTCATTAAAAATTTCGGAAATTTATGCTAATTTAAAATATTCCACTTTTCCTTGTTTTCATCATGTATATTAACACATGTATTATTCGCGGTAAATAAAGAACATATATAATGTAATTGGTAATGTAATGTCAATGTTCGTTATTGTAATTTTTTTATATAAAAAAAGTTATGATTTCTATGAACACAATTATTTAATATACTGTCATATCTAATTGGAAACATGAAGATCTCTGCTAAAGATTTCTGGATGAAAATTAGAAGTGATTAGTAATTTTAAAAAATCCAAAATTTTTAATATTTATTTGAAATAACTTTTGATATTTACTGACAGTCAATATGGGAATTTTCTGCACCATGCATATGGAATTGTAAGCTGTGAAACTGAGTTGAAAAACTTTTGATTGAACATATTAAGAGCTATAGTTTTATGTAGAAAGTTTTTTAAAAGTAGCTAACATTATTGACACTGTTTCTCGGAATGAATGCAAATTGGCTGTCATGCTATGTAATAAAATTGAACATTTATCATTTTAGAAATATTTTAAGCTATATATTTATTAATATTAATTTTTGTACATAAGTTAAAAATTTCACATTGTTTAACTTAAATATTCAACTTGGCTAAGAATTCATCCTACTAATATAAACTATTGTAACATTACTTCACATTATCACTTTCAGTTATAGATTAACAACGTGAATTAATCCTTTGTCATGTTACAGTTCACTGAGAATCTTATCAAAATAAGAAAGAATTGATTTTGTTTTAGGATTTATTGAAAATTTTAGATGCTCAAGAACAGTGATATAAATAAAGCATGCTCTTTCATAATTAAATTATGTTTTGGGATTCTGTTTTTTTCTTTGTTGAAAATTCAAATTTTCAAAATAATTCATAAAAGATAATTTACTGAAGCCTCAGGTTTTTAAAATTAATGAACTGAAAAGTCATGCCAAAAATATCTTGTATTTTTTATTTTTTTAATGTGATAAAATTTAAGTTTTCCATTTGTTTATTTTGGGTAGAAAAATTGCCAGTTTAACATGTACCCATTTGTTTAATATAATAAAGGTTATGGATTCTTCCTATTTCTTGATAAAAATTGATTACTGAAATGAGTTACCTCTTCTGTAAGAAAATTTTTCAGTACAATATTACAAAAATTTTTCTTTAAAGCAAGGCTAATATTTTTTTTCCAGTGTATCAATTTTTCAAAAATGTATAAGTGACTAAAAATCATTAATATAGATTGGAAAGCCACCACTTATTTTTTAAAATTGTACTATTTAAATTTTGGAATAGGTTATACACTAAATGCTGGTGAACAGTCAATAGAATTCTTATCCTTCCTCTTGTAATGCTTTTATATTTAAATTTTTGTAATTGACTCTCACATGCTATTCCTGTTCCAAATTACCCAAAGATATTCTATAAGGTTTAAATCAGGACTTTAAATTAATTAAATAATTTGATTATTATTATACCCAAAACAATGATGTGTGTTGTATGAGCAAAATTATGTTTATGCAGAGAAGATTTTGTCCCAGGTTGTTCTCGTATTGTCAGAAGAGTACTATTGTCTAAAATGGTTACACTAGAAATCATTAGCATTTGCTAAAACTTTAAAAGAAGTTCCCTTAAATTATGATGCTTCCATCAAAATTTATAATTAATATGATATCAGGTAAGTGATGTTTGTCAGACATTTAAAAGATCTGAAGACACCTTTGAAATTCTTATGTAATTTATTATAATTCATCACTTAAAACATTCTTCTACAAATCCAAAATGGTGCGTTGGTAAAGTTTTACAAGGCGGTATAGTTTCGGTGTGATTTTCAGTTTTCATGCTAAGTGCTGTAATTATCTTGCCAAATTAAATTACACCACTTTGTGCAATATCTGGTTTTCAAAATCTTGTTTCTAACAAGCTTTATGATTCTTAATAGATACCTGTCAAATATTTCTACATAATACTTAATAATTTACATCTCTCTCAACTATTACTTACAATGGTAATTTTAATCAAATAACATGTAAAGTAAAAATACTCACCAGTTGCTACAATCATCAAGATTAGAAAAATGCAAATTCAATTTATCACTCTTGCTACACACAAATACTAAACTTAAATTTTTTCAATTTGTTGTGCTTTGAAAACGAAATATAACTTTAAACAATTAAATATTAATTAATTTTCAAAAGAAATATTTAAATTTGATACTCATTCCGAACAAAATATTACTTCAAACTTTTAAATTTAATCATAAATGAAAACAAAACACATCGTAAAAGCTTCATGGATTACTAAAATATCATTCTAATTTTGCGCATGCACACATTAAGTTCTACCTTAAAAATGGCAGGTTGCATCATAAAATTGCAATAATCCATTCTGGCTTTCTAATCTACAAGTTTAGCACATTAAATATCCATATTGTTGAATTTAGTTGGTGCTTTTTATATCATTAGAAGCAATTCTAGGGTTTGGTGTACATGATTAATAACTTATTGATGGAAAAAAATGAGCATAAAATACATATGTTGTTTAACACATTCGCTGCCACTGACGCGCTGGCGCGTCAGCATGGCGCTACCTCCCATGCCGGTGACGCTCTGGGGCGACAGTCGAGTATGATAAGTAAACTGCTTTAGTTTTAGTTCGGATTTGGAGGTTGAACGATGAGGTTTTTGTGGCACGTTAGTGAAGTATTATTTTCATATTTTCAGTGCGTGGTTTTTAAATTTTGTGTTTAAATTTTTTTTTGTGCATTTTTAAAAATGGCGGACAGTACAAGTATTGCAGGACCTTCACAGCCTAAGAAAAGGAAAGTAAGTAAAAAACTGACTGATGCCGAAATATTAGAATTACTAGAAAAGAGTAATCTTTCTGATTATGACAGCGTAGACGATGAAGATTGCGGTTGGGATTCTACTAGCGAATCGGAAGGAGATAGTGATGTCGCTGTGGATAACTTAGAAATGTCGGATTCTGACACAGAAGATCAACAATTACTGGTAATCCGACAGGTTGACTGGAAAACAGATTCAAGTTGCATGGTAAGTCATACATTTACAAAATCTGAGTCCTTGCTAATACAGCCAACTGAAAGTACTCCTATTGGATATTTTCGCCTTTTCCTCACTGAAGTATTTCTGGAAAATATAGTCGAAGAAACAAATCGTTACGCATTAGAAATACAAAATAGCGATAAAACGAAAGAAAAGTCACGAATAACGCTTTGGAAAGATTTAAAAGTGGATGAATTTTTAGTTTTTTTGGGAGCATTCCTGCAAATGGGGACGGTAAGAATGAATAGACTTCAGGACTACTGGAAGAAGGACCCATTATTTCATAATGCAGGCATTGCAAATAGCATTAGCCGAAATCGGTTTTTATTAATTTCACGTTCATTACATTTTGCAAAAAATAGTGAACCTGGAGAACCTCAACCTACAGACAGGTTATATAAAATACGCCCTGTTATCGATTTTTTTAACGAAAGAATGTGCGAGATATATTATCCTAATAGAGAACTTTCTTTGGATGAATCTATGGTTCTCTGGCGAGGTAGATTATTGTTTCGCCAATACATAAAGAATAAAAGACATAAGTACGGTATAAAACTTTATATTTTGAGCACATCAAGTGGAATAGTGCAAAAGATTGCCGTGTATACTGGTTTATTAGATGACTATGGAGGGCAAAACCATACACAAAAAATTGTTTTGCATTTACTGAATGAAAAATTAAATGTCGGTCACCATGTTTTCATGGACAATTATTATAATAGCTTTGACTTGGCCAAGTTACTGTTAGATAAAAAGACACACTGCACAGGCACATTGAGAACCACTCGAAAAAACACTCCAAAGAATGTTCAAACTATTAAATTGCGAAAAGGCGATACCATTGAAAGGTATTGTCAGGGAGTAATGATCGGAAAATGGAAAGATAAGCGTGAAGTGTCTTATATTTCAACGGAATACAAAAATGAAATGGTTGACATTTTAAATAAACGAAATGAAATAAAGCAGAAGCCTCTGCCAATCATCAAATATAATGCGTTTATGTCTGGTGTAGATCGGCAAGATCAAATGCTGTCATATTATCTCTCGGAGAGAAAATCACTACGCTGGTATAAAAAATTGTTCTTTCATACTATTGAAGTAATGCTAATGAATTCACATGCTCTTTATAATAAATATTCCGGAAAAAAAATATCACTTTACGAGTACCGACTGAACGTTGTAAAATCACTTTTGCCATCAACAGACGAACAAAAGCCAACTCCCAAGAATCTCAGACATACTCTTCAGAAAAGAGAACTTGCACCTGGTAAAACCAAAATACAAAGAAAAAGGTGTACATCTTGTTCCTCTCAAGGCAAACGCACGGACACTACGTATGAGTGCCGTGACTGTCCCGACAAGCCAGGATATTGCTTGAATTGCTGTGAAATATACCATAAGTGATAATATATTTATGCAGTACTGTTCTACACTGACATTTTGTTTGTAATAAGTTTAATTTTTTTTCATTTTCTTTTATGCTGTTTATGTATATTATACAATATTTGTTACATTTTATAATCTTACATTTACATTTATACATATTTATATTTTACTGTTACATTTTATAATTTTTCATAAATTTCACTTCTCTTTATCCAATTAAACGTTTTATTTCTTTTAAACTGTGACTTTATATAATGTGTCAATAATTTCGCAGAAAAATGATGAGACGCGCCAGAGCGTCAGTGGCATACAGATAATAAGTTGAACGTGAGGTGCCACTGACGCTCTAGAGCGTCCGAAATTTTTTTGCACTAAACACGAAAATAAAAGGTTTTCCTTTTTTTCTGGCTTTACTATTAAAATATTAGGAACGTTTTTAATCATTAAAACACTTTTTTTAAATTCGGCTTCTGAGGAAGGATATATAAATTTTGGTGGCAGCGAATGTGTTAATATTGGCAAATATTTTATTACTGACCTATGTCTATGGGCTGAGATGAAATACCTATGCAAATCCTCTACTTCTGGTTGGATAATTTCTTGTAAATGATAATTCAGTCCAGCTCATCTGTACCACATACATAACAGGGCAGACACCTTGAGGCTTGAGGTTCATGGGTTTGAAATATCCATATCAGCAAATACTTTGTATTTTTAAACTATGGTCAGGTGATAAAATCAACATTTGAGTAATCATCCTCTTCACATCCATGGCATTCTAGCTGAAGACCTTTGGATGTGACAGATTGATGTAGACACATTCCTAACCTAGGGAGGGAGAATATGGTCATCCTTCCAATTGCTGAAAATCACCAAGTGATGCTTCATTTGGCTAATCTTTACAAAAATCAGTGTAAAACTTCTGAGTACTTAGGGCTCTGATAATTCAATTCAACATTTCAATTTCATTATAACATCACAAACTGTGGACTTGGGAATATTTAATTATTTAAAAGTTCTTTTGAGTAAATGTTTAAGTTTATGAGCATTCTGTTTTCTTTTTTTTTGTTGCTACTTATGACACTTTATGAAGCCAAGCCTGCCTGAGACTGGGTGAATGAAGTCAGAAAGAGTGTCTTCTTTTTTTAAACAGCCTCCCCCCACAAGGGTGGAATTACAACTTTGGGTCATTGATGCCAGCACCATCTGAGTCTTCCCAATTTAGAGATAGGAAGACAGAGAAAACCCAAGGCCTAGCTCCTATCACCTTCCAGAGGTGTTAATTTGGAATGGGAATCTGGGGACATTGTGATCATGACATGTTTTACATGCTCCAGTTGCAATTAGTGAACATGAAGGATCTTTGAGATAAGCCAGGACTCAAACTCACTACCTTCCTGTAACAAGAACAACACCCTAATTAACCTGGCCACCACATACCATTTGCCATCAGGCTCCTATTGAATGCTTTCAATTCTTACCATTGCCTCACAATGCTATAAAACATGCAGTTTTATTGTTACTTACATTACATGAATCTGTTTTAGTGATATTATTCTGAGGTTTTTTACTTAAATTAAGAAGTTCAGGAAGTTTTTTCTGTGTATATTTTGATCTGAGCAAAAATTATAATTTCATTGATGTTATATGATCATAATTATTATACGAGAAATGACTAAAACATTTTTGGTAAACCAAGTATTTATTTGAAAGATAATCTGTTTGAATAATAAAAGATAATCTGTTCGAACTTTTATTATCTGTTTGAATATTCCCTAAAAATTACTTTTTCTTAAAAATATTCCCCCATCTGAAATGTACCCGACTCAAGAATACCTTAATTTTGTAAAATAGTACAGATTATGTATTACTTATTTACAGTTAATCTTAAATTCAATTTAATTAAAAAAAATAACTTTTAAATTCCTGAAAGAATACTTATTTCTATAACTTTAAAGTGATAATATATGCTTATTTGTGTTGTGCAAGTAAATAAAGTTTTATTTGTGGAAGAATTAAAGGATTTAACTACATTACAGTTTATTTTTGATCATACAAGATGTCAGTAGAGCTAGTATCTAGTTTGCTGTTTCAATGGGAAGAAGCGAACAATGAAGGCAGAGAAGTTACAAATATACTTGTTCAGTAAGCATATTATTTAACTTTAATGTATAATTTATATTATATGAGTCTTTGTGATTACTATATTATGAGGTATGGGATTTTGTTTTCTTATATTCTTAATTTTTTAAAAATGTTTTGAAAAATTGATTTTTCAAAAAGATATTGTGCATAAAGTTATTTATATATTAAATTAATAAAAATTTTGAATGGCATTTAAAATTGTAATAATTATTTGTGATTTGCTTAAGTTGATTAAAATATTCTAATTATTATTATTATTTAGAAGCATTTCCATATAATACATTAGAAAATGATGCTTATTTGAATATTGATCTTAATATTATGTAGAGGAATAATGCACTTTTTTTGAGTTTTTATAATGTATTTATATCTTGATTACATTTTTTCTGTTGGTTTTATATATGCATTTAAATTGTATTACAATTTATTATAAAAGTTTTAAAGTTATCTAACTTTAGGAAAGTCTAAATGAACATTAAATCAAGTCGAGGAATTAATTTAAATTGATCATAAATATCTATGGCTTTGAATTTATCTTTATGAAGTTTCTGTATATGTTCCTATATTTGTAAGTTTGAAAGTGTAATTTTTACCCTCTGCATTTGTAGTTTATTTTTCTGTTAATAACAGTATTTTTTTTCATTTGTTGGCTTTTTTTACTGAGATAAAATAATTAAATGAATGACTGTCCACTTCATTCATTTGATTGATAGACTAAATTTTATTTTTTGCTTCTTTAAAATCTATTTTTGGGACAATTTTTTTTATGTTGACAAAATCACTTCCATCCAATTAAATTGACTCTTATATTTGCCAAATTATAGTTATCTTATTTATATTTAATTGTATACTTGGAAATGAAAAATATTTCATATGAAAAAATATAGTGCTATTTGCTAGACTTCAAACATAAATAAACGTAAAAAGTACTTTTATTATCTTGACTAAATTTTTTAATTTAATGAAAAAAAAATTTTTTTTTCGCTTTAGTAACAATTTTTATTCTAATATCTTTGCTATTACAACAATTTTATTATAAATAATTATTAGTGATTTAAATAAAATTGTGAATGTGAAAAAATTATTTGTTTAATGTTATTTCATTTAATTTTAGAGGTGTAAGTGAGTTTTTTATTAATTAGTGTTTTACTAACAGAAAAAAATATAAAGATTTAATATTGGCAATATCTTGAATACAGTGAATAAAAAAGTGTCAATATCATCTTATCTATTTAAATATTAAAAACAAAAGAAATAATTTTGTGTATTTATTTTCATATTAATGCTAATTTTTTTTCTTGTGTAAGAGAGAAAAAATAAAATATTGAGATAAATATTTAGAAAATACTAAGCATAATAAGTAGTATTAATAAATAGAAAATTGCAAAAATGTTGGGTTTTTTTTCGTTTTATAGTGATTTTTTTCTGTTTTCATGACATGTGATTGATACTAGAACTATTGAATATGAACATAAAAATTACAAAATGAAATTAATTTGGTAGTTCTGAAAATATATCTCGGGAATATTTTTTGAAATCTCTATATTTAGTAGAAATTCAAAGCATAAAAATAATCCTCATAATGTTGACTTTACTATCACTTATATAATTTCCAAAGAAAATAGCTTTACCAATAGAAATACATAAATTTCTTAGTTAATTTAGCTCAAAAATTTTATCAACTACTATTGTTCTGATAACAGTAAACTATCAAATGTTGACTTACTTTATCAGAAGTTGATTTGCATTGATGGAAATATTTGCTTCATGAATAACTAAAGTGTTGGTCTATGAATTAGTTTGATTTTAAATATATTTCCATTAATTTATATTTAGAGTAATTATAGACAATGAATCATAGTATATTTTTTTACCTTTTAAACCAATCTTAAATTTGTAGGCTTTTAAAGAAAATTAAAAACTTACTTTTGTAACATTTTAAACTATAAAATAGAACATTATAAAAAAATTTAAAATAATAAAAAATGAAAAAATTTTACATTATTAGGTAAGAAATATTAAAAAATAAAGAACTCTCAAAGTGTTAAATACTTATATTCAAAAAATATTACCTATTAAAAAATTTAATGTTCTATTCTTTTACAAATAAATATGATTTTGCAGTACTTGTCTAAAATTGTCATCACCAAATCATTTTGTACTCTTCCTTGCTAAATATTTCATGAAAATTACTAAGACAGAAAGTAGTACATAAAATTACAAAAAATGCATCATACTGTATTTCCAATAATAACTAAACATAAAGAAATTTTAAACATATTATATTAAAACAAAGTTATTTAAATGAATAACTTAAAAAAGCAGTTAAGATTGTACAAAGAATAACAAAATTAGACCCCATTTGAAAGTTATTAACTCTGTATCAACAATAAATAAATCTGAGTGCAATAAAAATCCATTTTGAAACTCTTAAATCAGGGATGGGCAAAGTACGGCCCGCGGCCCAACTCCGGCCCGCCGGAAGGTTCTATCTGGCCCACGGATAGTATTTTAATTTGCCGGTCAGAGGCAAGTTAAAAGAAATATTCATATATTATATATCAATCTCCTTTTCTACATTGTTTAAATATATTTTTTCTTCCTTTTTTTCAAAGAGCTGGTAATCTGTTTACATTTCTCTATTTTTGTTCTACAAAACATAAATCGAAGGAAATAGCAAACACAGGCAGTTTTCAATCGGTAAAGATTTAAAAGCGGAAGTTATTTGTTAGTTATAGCTGTAGTTTGGCTTCAACAAGGGTTATATTTTTTTTGTGGAGCAGACATAAGGGAATTCAATATAGATGAATTAGACCTCACCTGTGGCAGACGGCACATTTTAAGCTCCATCTAGCAGCTTTTTCTTTTGGCGCGAGTTTTAATATTATTGATTGCGCATTGAAAGATTGTGGACATATAGTGTCATTGTGAATATATATAGTGGTGAAATTATTAAAAGTATAACATAGCTAGTGCTAGTTTGGGTTATTCGTAAAATATTTCAACCCTAAAATGGCTACTAAAAAACGTTAAGTTGATTCAGAGTGCCTCGCTTTTAATGGTGAATGGACATGGAAATATTTTTTTTCAATTGTAAAAGATAAACCAGTGTATCTTATCTGCAATGAAGCTGTAGCAGTCTTCAAAGAATATAACATTTCCCGTCATTTGACATCCAAGCATAAGAATTTAATTACGAAGCAATGTCCGAATATGGAAAAAAAAATGCAGGAAGTCTTTGTAAAAAATTATCAGGCCAGCAAAATTTTTTCAAGAAAGTAAACAGTATTCAAGAAGCAGCTACACGCAAGTTACATTGTAGCATACAACATTGCTAAAAATAATAAAGCTCTCAGAGATGGGGAGTTCGTTAAACAATGCATGCTCCAAGTTTGCGATGTTTTATGTCCAGACGAGAAAATAATTTTGAGACTGTAAACTTATCTCGAAAAACGGTGACTTCTAGAATGGAAGCAATCGATAAAAATTTGGCATCACAATTAGAGTCAAAGATTGGCCAGTTTAAATTTTGTTCCATAGCTATGAAAGCACTGATATAAATGATACTGCACAATTAGTATTATTTATAAGAGGTGTTGATGAGAACTTTGAAATTATTGAGGAACTGGCGTGCATACGTTTTTTAAAGGGAACTACAACGGGATATATTTTTTGTGAATTTCAGGAAGGGCTTTTAACTTTGAAGGTGCCTATAACAAATATATGTAATATTACAACCGATGGAGCACCAAATATGACAGGAAAAAAATCTGGATTTCTTGGACTCTTTAATCAAAACTATCTCAGGAGCAATGTTGTTTTTCTACATTGTGTTATACATCAAGATGCTCTGTGTAAATCTGCATGGAATATGAAACCCGTGCTTGATACAGTCGTGACGCTTGTAAATACTATTCAATCTTGTTGGCTTATTCACTGGCAATTTCGAGATTTTCTTCAGTCAGTGCAATCTAAATACTCTGATGTACTGTATTACACGAAAGTAAGGTTGCTTAGTGCAGGATGTGTTTTCGAGCGAGTTTGGCAGCTGAAAGACGACTTTGTGTCGTTCTTCCATGAGAAACAGTGTTCTGTGGAGTGCGAAATGTTAGAAGATACAAAATGGCTCTCAGACTTTGCATTTTTTACAGATCTTCTTTGTCATATGAACAACTTGAATGTGAAGATGCATGGGAAAATCAATTTATCCACAATATTTGGTCACATCTCAAAGCTTTTAAACTAAAACTTAATATGTTTGCTGGGCAGCTAGGTAAGAACAATTTATCTCATTTCCTGAGGTTAAATTCAATACCCTCAGTAAATGAAGAGAACTTTAAGAATTATGAAGATAGCTTGAAGAAACTGCATTTTGAGTTCGAATGCAGATTTCAAGATTTCAGTGCCATTCAAGCAGAATTGGATATTTTTACCATGCCATAAAACGTAAATTATGAAGCAGTGAGGTCAGATTTGCAGCTTGAATTGAGTTGCAATCTAACAATCATCTCAAGCAATTGTTTCTAAATCTGCCAAAGTTAGAGTTTTACAAATCATTATCGAAAGTAAGTTTCCCAGATTTAATATCTCATGCCCAGAAAATCAGTGCTATGTTTGCTTCATCTTATATATGTGAACAAGTGTTTTCAACTCTGAACCTTAGAAAGAATTATTTCAGAAGTAGACTGACAGATGAGCATTTAGCCTCGTTCCTTAGAATCAGTACATCTCACTTCGAACCTCAATATAAGGAATTTTTAAGAATGAAATCGCAATTTCATTCATCTCATTAATATATTAAATTGTAATACTTGTATATTGTTTTTAAAATTTCAGAAAAATTCATCTTGGCCCGCCAAACTTTATTTTTTCGATTTTCGGCCGCGATCGAAAAAGTTTGCCCATCCCTGTCTTAAATCATGTTCCTTTTCAAAAGGATTTCCATGTTTGTTGTAGCTTCTAATGTTTCACTGTTATCGTTTGTTTAATTTTAAGTAAAATTTTATGTGCTGCTCATTGGAGCATTCCCTTAAACAATCGAGTCATACATTTTGATAAATATTAAACATTCTGCTCTATAGTTGTTAGGTCTTTTCATATTTTGTAGTGTAAAAAGCAAAGAATTAATTATTAGAATTGCAGTCTTGTTTAAAGAAAAATTAATGTTGTATTGAATTGAGCAATCATGTATTTTATAGTTTTCGATTGTTGACAAAAGATCATCATTTGGTACTACTTTTTTCCTAGTTGACGGGATTTTACACATGGATCGATTTTGCTATGTTTATAAATAGAAATTAAAATTTAATTCAAAATATTACTATTAGTTATAAACAATTAAGTTTAATACAATTTTAACATTATTAAATCTAATCACTGTAAATATAAAAGAATAGTGGAAAATAATTGTATTAAAATAAAATGTAATTTGCTCAATAGTAAATTTCTTAGATTTAATAATACAATTCTATATGATTATATTAAACATAATTTAAAATCAGGATTAAATATAGTAATTTAAACTACGTTCTAAAAACTTTAATTTTAACATTATTCATATCTAAAATTAAACCATGCAAATAATACTTAGAGAAATAATTTTACATTTTATCTTATACTATGTAAGTAGTCAATAAGTGGTTATTACCACTAGAATTAATTCTTATTTAGGATTCTTTGTAGTCTAGATTGTTTTGATACTCTAATTGTCACACATGTCTAAAATGAAATGAAAGGAAATGATCTAAAATGAAATGTATTGGAATGCAAATAGCTTTATGTTCTTTTTTGGAATAAAACATATGATAATCTTAAATTATGCAATGACAAATTTTTTTTGTTAATCTATCTACTGCAAATAGTTCCATTTTTATAACACTTTTATTATAAACTATATTTTTGCACAATGTTTTTTCTAGGCATATATGAGCATTTTTTGATAAATAATCGCAGAACAATTAATAATCCTAATTTGCTTACTATTTGTCTAAAATAACTTGGAAATGTATATTTTATTTGAATTTTTTAAAGTAGTTTATAAAATTAGCACTTTTGGGAAAAAAATCTAATTCATTTACAGAAAAAGTAATTCATTTACAGTGGAAAGTAGATACCTGAACTATGAATGGCTAATTTGTGATTAGGTTTCATCCAGAATTCAGTAAGAATTAAATTGTTTTCCAAGAGCTTTGACAAAAATTTAATGTCTCAACATTAATATTATGAAAGTAAAAAATAAATTACAAATAATATTGTCATTAAAAGCAATTGAATTTAAATTTATATTTTATTTTTACACTTAAAATTTTAGTGACTCTTATTTTGCTTTATTTAGAATTACAATTTATTTATTTATATTAATTAGAATTTTAGATTTGAATTTATTAAATTTTTTTAATTTATTGACAATTTTAGAGTTTTATACATTTATTTTAAAATTACATACTTAGAATATGTTAATTTTACAATAGTTAGTATTATAAATAACTATTTTGAAATTAACATGTTCTAAGTATGTAAATTTAAAATAAATGTGAATAAACTTAGTATTTTGATGTATTTAATACATATTAATGAAAATGTCAACATTTCCTTAATTTTTAAATATAGGTTTCAATAGCTATAAATATTTTGATTTAAATAGGGTAGATAGTACTGTTTTATAATTATATATAAAAATAGGTAGATTAATACTGTTTTATAATTTTCTAATGAAAGTACTGAATTGAATTTAATGATGTTCCACAAATACAATGACCTTCTAGATATATTGAGTTGACTAATTATGCAAATTATTCAGAATGAAATTTATTCATACAGTAAAAAAAGTGTTATTGTGTAAATAATTATTCATTAAATATTCTGAACTCAATTAAAATGGTAACATAAAATAAAAATAATTTGAATTATGTCAACTTTATAAAAACTTTGGTTTTTATTTTTTTAAAAAGGATTTTTTTGTTCTTAACGTTTTTAAAAAATTTATTCTTTACTTTGTAAATTATATAATGTTATTTTAATACTTGCAGATTATGTGAACTTTTTGAAGTAGAAACAGAATCTTTTTTAAAAAAAGATCCTGATCCATTTGATGATCGCCACCCAAGTAAAACTCAATTTTAGTTTTCCATGTGATTTTATTTATCTTTGACTTTGTTTTATGTAAATTTAAACATGAAGTAATTTTATTGCTTTCTTTTAGTTAATTTATCTTATCAAATTATTTATTACAGCTTTTTAAATAATTAATTTGGTTTGCAATTAATTATTCATTCAATTATCCAATTCTTCCAAGTTCAAAATTTATTCATTTGTCATATTAATTTCTATTACCAAATGTGATAAACTCAAACATTTTGCTTTATTAATTTTACTATTATTCTCATTTTGTATTTTTTCTTATTAGCATTTTTTCAATTACTTTTAATAGCTTGGATAACAAACTAACTAAATCAAATTATCAGTTTTATATTTAATCAATATTTAATGTTTATTATATAACTTTTGTTAATTTTGAATTTATTTCATATAATATCTTATAACTATTAAAAGCTCAATTGGTAATTCTTGAAAATTAATGAGTCCCACTATTTATATGTACCTTGTATATAATAATTTCTTTTAGGTTAACCCCTTCCGGTAAAATGACGAGCCTAGCTCGTCGTTGGTTTTTCATACCATATCGCGCAATGATGTGCTACACTTATCATACATACTGTTGAATGTGATGATTAATTTAGTTTAAAATTTCTAGTGTACTGAATTTGGCAACACCCTTTTTACTTGTGGAAGTATCACTGATCCTATCACATATTCTTTACCGTTGGAATTTCTTGATACAAGTCACTGCCGATTTGTTGTTAGTCTGTAAGATTTCATTCTTGTAAAAATTTAGTGTGAGCATTGTTTAATATATATTTGTGTAAAAATATGTAAAAATGAATATTAATTAAAAATATTCAAGAATTATAAAATGAAACAAGTTTTTTTAAATAAAATTTAAATGGTTATTTTATGCACACTTTTTCATTATTAAATTGTACCGGAAGGGGTTAAGTCTGGGTGTTTCAATTTATTTCCATAATATTAATGCTAAAATTTTTGAAATATTTATAATTTTATTCATATAAGTAATATAATTTTTTTTCATATCATGTCCTTATTTTAGGATATTTTTAACCATAACATGACAAGGATAAAATCCTTGTTATAATGTGATTAAAAAATTTTAGTATAAAACAATATATTTACTTGGATGAAATTAAATTGTATTTTGTTTATTTTTCAGGTCGCTTACAACCTGATTGCACACTTGGCCACATGCTAAAAACAGTTTTTCGAAATGAATTAATAATTGATGAGGTATTTTTCTGTTGCATTGAATTATATCAATCTTATATTTATATAAAAATATGTATTGTTTGTAAATATTTTTCTAACTGCTGTTTTGCTTTCTATTTATATATTTTCCATGTTATATTAAAGTTTTATTTTAAATGTCATTTCCTATTTATTTTTGGTTTATTGAGAGAATATTCTGACATGATTCAAGCTTTCCTAATTCAAATAAATGATTAAAATTGTACAGAAAAAGAAGAATTCATTATGAAAAAGATCTGTCTGTATCCACCTCATTGCAAAGTACGATAAACTTGAGATGAAAGCACAAGATCGATAATTTCGAAAAAATTCTTGTAAAACTTATTGATAATTAGTATCTAATAACTTTTAAAATGATTATAGACATATTTAAAAAAATATATATTTGCTTCGTTAATATTTAAATGAAAGAAATTGTTTATTTATAAATTGTCTATTTTATACATTTTTCTTTTGCTCTGTGTCTTTTTTTCACTTCACATTAACACGTTTGCCGTCATTTTTTTATTTGTTTCACTATACCTTTTAATTTAAAATTTGCTGTGTAACTCAAAAGCTTTTGTTTCCATATGACGATATATGAATTTGAATATTTTCAAGATAAAACAGCTCACGTCAGTGCAAATTGCAAAACTTTGACGTTAGTGGAATACAATTGTAATATCTTTACGATAAACTGAATTCGTTTTTGAACGTAATTGGACAAAGCTGATTATAGCTTAAATAACTAAGGTGTGTCTTGATACCACCTGTTATTTATTTTATGAAACATTAACAGTATTCTTTCAAAACTTTCGTCTAAGCTTTTCTGATAGAGAATGCTTTTTTATCAGATTATCCGCTCCTGCGTATAATACGCACAACGAAATTTGGAACTTTTTAAACACATAATCCGCAGATTATATACAGAAAAATATGGTATATATATATATACTTAATGTTATGCCTTATAAAAAATGAACTGTTTTGTAAATTTTCTGCTGAACCTTCTAAGTTTACTTTTCGATCGTTAAAGAGTATTTGCATTTAATTTTTTTAAAATTATTTTTAAGTGACTTATATTATGAATGATAAAAATTTTTACAATGTATTAAAGAAGTGTATGGCCTTTTAAAGTTCTATTAAAACTTACCTTAGTTTAGTGATATGTAATTGAAATGAATATATGGATATTAAAAATTGTCCATTTTTACTTATGGTGAAACTAGAGTGTATTTATATATATAAAATATTTCTTTGAAGAAATAATAATAATGACCACAGTGATTGAAAGAAAATGATATTCCGTAATTAATAGGGGTATAAAATTGATCATCTTTCCCCCAAATTTTATTTTAGTACTTTGACATTTTGTTAAGCAAATATGCCTCCATCTTAGGCATGGAAGTTTGAATTGATTTGGAATCCATTTTAAATTGTATGTCCATGTTAGATTAGCTCTCGTGTATAAAAAAGTAATCATATTTTAAACAAAACCTGGTTTCATCAGTTTAAGTTAATTTTATTCTACTCAAAACTAGACTAGATGTCAAGAATTTTTCAACTGTAAATATTTTTGCATAATGTCTGTTAGAACTACTGTCAAAGTAAAAAATCATGATTGTTTTTGATTAACTATGTTTGAACTAAAAGTGGGTCAATTTCTTAAAAGATGATTATTTTTCTTTATATGTATGACAGAAAAATATAAATGGTTAATTAGTTAATAAATCTTAACATTTTAAACATTTTTAATCTTGCTGCAATATTTTTCATATTTTCAGGCACTTTTCTTATGCTTATCTAAATGTTGCTGTAAATGTATGCATAAAAGTTTAAAAATATATAATTAAATGCTGTACATGAATTCACTTTATTTTTGCATTCATATCTAATACACTAGCTTTGGTCACCTCTAATAAATATTGAATTCATTATTCATTTGTTTAATTAAATGTGTATTAGAAATAAAACATAATGTTCCTGTAATTATGTTTTATTTTTCTAATTAGTAAATTATGATAACATGCATAGGAATTTATATTACTTATTAGTTTCTAATGAAACTAATGAGTAATATAAATTCCTGTATATGTTATCTAATATTTTGAATCTTATATATTGATGTAATCTTAATTCTATTAATTCTTATGTAATCTTTTGCTAAAAATATTAATTTTTTTATGTTTTCAAATGAGGATGATTCTTTACATGAAGGTTTGTTTTTCAACAGATAGTTAAAGTATATTGCCAACGTGACAATGTTGAATTGAATACAGCCTGCTGTAGGCTTTTACTTGATTTGTTACCAGGCTTAGAAAGTGTCATTTTTGAAGAAGTAAGTGTTGTGATAAATTAATGAGTCACACTTAATATCAATGTTATGCTGTAGATTTTGTTACATTGAACAATGATATTAATTTTTTTAAATGTTAGGAAACTAATTTTATTTATTGTAATCTATAAATATCCAAAATATTTTTTGGTTCTTAAATAAATTTATTAAAATACTTTGCTTAAAGTCAAATGAAAGGGAAAAAAGTGACATTAAACTAAATTTTTGATCTAATAATTTAGTTATTATAATGGAACTATAATTTTAGTTATTAAATATATATCAATATTTTTAGGAAGGTTTTGTTCCTAGACTTTTTGAATGGGCTGAAAAAGCTGGCAATCCTTTACGTTCGTATGCAACTGGTCTTTTAGCAGCTGCTATGGATGTCCAAGAAATAGCTGCAAATTACAAAGACAAAAATGCATATTTTGTAAGTTTTTCTTATCTAAGCAACATCTTTTCTATTAGATAGCTAGTCAAAATAGCATTTTACTGTTTTTATTTTAAAAAATTTATAAAATATACAAATTTTAAAAATAATAACCACAGGGCTCGGAGTTGTCCTGATATTCCTGAAATTCCTGATTTTTTAA
>JAPDSC010025657.1:0-17670 GCA_026290005.1 Latrodectus geometricus
TGAAGAGTTAGAAATGAAAGTAGTTTTTATGATTAGAAAAGAGTTTTCTGAATTCATATTAAGTGGGACTTATTCTTGGGAGCTTTCTTAGTTGTCTCCCATGTAAATATGGCTTACTATCTATAAGAAATCTTCCTAGAAATTTTGGTATTAAAAAGCTTTATAACAACCTTTAGGCTGTCCATTACAGATTTTGTAAGAAATTTACTATTCTTCAATATTTTTCATGCATTGTAAGTAATGCAACTAATTCTATGATTATGTTCTTATGAATAATAATACAAAACTTATGTATTTAAGTCTAGATTTGCAATTTAAAAATTAAGTATAATTAGAATTAAATTTTTTATGTTTTTCTTTTATTTTGAATGGTTCTACAAAACGTTAGGTATCAGTAATTTGTATTATTTTATGTTAATATTTATTTTGCTTCTTCTCAAATAATGAAATATATATAATTATTTATTTATTGAAAACTGACTTAAAATTTTAAAGTTACTTTAAAAGATCATTAATACATTAAATTTTTATATTAATCTTGTTTTTCATTGTTATTTCCAACACATTTTTTATATTTAATATTTTTTATTTGCTATTCTTTTTTATTTTTAAAACTTTTCCAATAGAATATATGCCAATCTGGCTGTTGAGTAATTAGCACCTTTGATTTATATTGAACAGTTATAAGATTTATTTTTATCTCCTATAATTTATCAGCTTTTTTTTTAAAAAAAAAACTTAGATATCACATATTCAGAATCCACTTTCAACTGTAAACTTTATTCCAACTATCCTTATATGCCAAATATTATAGCAAAGCTTAAAAGAAATCAATGAAGTATACTTAGAAATATCTTTAGTTGTCTACCATTAAGTTCAAAATATCATGGCAATCAACCATAATGTCTCAAATGCATTTACTTATAAAATTTTAATGTGTGTGACTAAATCTCAAAAATTTATTTCATGAATATTGTCTTTATATTAAAAAAATTATATTTTGCAGTTGTCATCATATCAGTTTTAGTTTTTCTTTAATAAAAATGTTAAACAAGCATAATAAACTTCTTTTTTTATTTTAACACTTTATTACATGATTAATGCATTATTTTACTAATATTTATTTTAATATAATGAACACACACACACACACACACACACACACACACACACACACACACACACACACACACACACACATATATATATATATATATATTTGATTATATAAAGAAACACACATGTAAATAAGCATTTAAATATTTTTAGACAGATAGGAAAAATTAACTCTGATTTAGTGTACAATTTTTTTTAGAGTATTACACATATAAATTAATAAAAAATATTCATAATTAATAAATTAAATCTTAACTGAAACTCAAATTAATAGAATAGAATATTAAAATTTTATATAAAGTTTAGTAGCACCATTAAATACAGAAATTTTATATGCTATATAAAATTTGCCCATGTATTAAGCAAAATTCATATAACTGTATCTACTCTGCCATAAAGTAACTCTTGAATTATTGGGATTTTTTGATATTAATAAAAGGAAAATAATCTTTGCATAAATTTTCTGTATTTTAAGTAATGCACATTTTCTTTATAATTTTGAACACTGTTTTAATTGTATATTATATATATGTATGTATATATATATTTACACACACACACACATTATTTGTATTATTTTACTATATTTGTGGACTTTTTTTTCCAAAATAACTTTTTTATTTGATACATTTGTTTTAAAGTTTACTTCAATTTTTCTCTTATTAAATTTCTTATCAGTCATGCAAAATCAATTTTAATAAACAATAACAATAAAAACTTAAGAAAATTTGAGTTATTTCTTAAGTTTTGACATTTATTTGGGTTCATATTCAAGAAAAGCTTATGATACATTATTTATGTATCATAAATTTTGTGATACATTGTTGATAATTGGCTTAAAAATAAACAAATTGTCTTAAAATTTTGCTTTCAAAAGTTGAAAGAAATTTTAGTTCTTCATGAGTATTTAGCTTTGAATATAGTTTGTTGCATATTTATTAATAATTATTAATTTCACAATAAATATTAAGTATAAATAGAAGTATATATCTATGAATCAATATTCTAAAGGAAATTTTACTTTATATTTCTTATTAAATTGATATAAAGGAAACTTTTTATAATTAAAGTTTTTTAATTCTTCAAATAATTTCAATATTTAATATCTTATATTCTAAGTTTTTAATTTTAAATTATCATGTTATCTTATTATATAATTAATTAAAAAATTATATAATTAATCTTGAATAATCCTACTATTTTTAGGTTTTTAATTTTTTTATATTCTTGAAACAATTTAAAGAAATTGCATTGAATAATTATTCCTTTTCTACTTAAAATTTACTTCTTAAGTCTCTTGTTTTAAATACAAGCAACAGTGCCTAATAATGTGATACATATTTCAACTATAAGAATATATGGTTGATGTATGTGATAAGAATATATGTCAGATTTTGCATGGTGCCGCCTGCTCTGTCTAGTGGTCAGCATACCTGACTATGGATGGGGAGGACCTGAGTTCGAATCCAGGCTCAGGCATGGATGTACTTTCTCTTTCTTTCTCTGTTTTTCTTGTCCTTTACTGAGTTGGTATATGAATGTGGCTCGCCCTATAAACGGGTTTCTGCTAGTGTGACGTGGGTAATGCTACTTGCCTCAGTGACTTGGTTCACAGGTGCCTTCTTGAAATTTATTTTTGTAGTTTTGAATATATTATGTGTTGATTTGTGTTTTTTTTAATCTTCTGTAAATTGTAGCTATAACCGGGTAACACTAAATGAGTAGTAATTTCTGGCCTTGTTGTGGCGAAGGGTTAACCATCCAGTGCCCGCCATTATTAAAAATAAAAATAGATTTGGCATGAATGTTAAGAAATTTAATATATATAATATTCTTCTGTGACATGCAACACTTATGTGATACTCAACCATAAGAATACATGGTTGAGAGCAGACATTATTTTTTAATGAATAATTGTTGTTAAACTATATTTTGTATTAAAATAAGCAGTACAAAATGTAATTTTTGAATTTAAGTATTCTAATAAATTTGAACATATTTGCTAATATAATTTAATTTTAATATATCCAAAAAAAAAGTTCAATTATGTGCTCAGGTTTGTATCAAATTTAATTATTTTTCCCTTTTATCTACCATAAACACAATTATATTGTAATTTTCTGTATAATACTATTTCTTTAATAATATCCTTTTCTTTGTTTTTGACTATATATGTGTACATGCATGCAATTTTTTGCATAGATATGAATTTATGTTTTAATTGTTATTTATTGCAATATGTATTTTATCTTATGCTTTCATGTACTTTTGTATAATTTTGTTTGAATTTAAATTTTTGGTCTTAGAATAATTTCTATAAATATGATTTTTTTTTTTTTTGAAAACAAAGTTTTATTGTAATCCTTTGTTTATTTATTTTTGTCTCAAATTAAAATTTTTTTAGAATAGATTTATCATTTATTTGGTTTAAATTTCTATAAATGTTGGTATAATTGTAGATATTAAATATGTGCGAATAAAGTTTTCAGTGTTAATAAATTTTTTAAATCAATTTTTGCCATTATACTAAATTCAGTTTTTTATATTTCTTTTAATTTTGTTGCAAATTTATTTAAAAAGCAGAATAGTTTTGAAATTTATTTTTGTAGTTTTGAATATATTATGTGTTGATTTGTGTTTTTTTTTTTTTTTTTTTTTTTTTTTTTTTTAATCTTCCGTAAATTGTAGCTAACAATAATGTGTTATATAGAACATTATTTGAATAGCATATTTATGTATTTTCACTGTCTGATTTATTTGAGTTATGTTCATATTATTTATACAATGTCAGATTATATATCAGTTAAGGAAATAATATTAGAAAAGGAAACCTTGCTTAAGAGTTACTTAAAAAAGAAGTTAAATATAGTTTATTAAATATTAACATTTCTTAAACTATATATGAAAATTTTTTGCAGTCATTATAGTTGACTTTTAGTGTAATTTTATTTTAGAAAATTTTACTTTGTTTATAAATATCATTTTAGATTATTGCATTTAATGTTGTACTTATAATAATATTTTATGAGTTTACAAAATTTTTTCCTAGTTCAGTTATGATGATAGAATTTAATTAATTCTTTTACTTGATATCAAAGTATTATATTACAGTTCATTTTTTTATTTATTTAATATATAAGTCTTTAATATTATCATTATTTCTTATCATAATTTTTATTTTCATTTGTAGTATTTATTAGAATTACATATTTTATGACTATGTTTTAAATTTTGCCCTTTTTCATTTTTTTATTTCATTCATATATTTTGAAAGTTGAATATTATTTATATGCACAATGTTTTCATAAAAGCCAAGTTTTATTATAATTTTTATTAATTAAATTAAAAAACTTATGTCTAAAAAATCTTGAATAAATTTATGAAAAATATTTTCTCACCAAACATAATATGAAATTTAAAAAAAAAAAAAAAAAAAAAAAAAGGCACAATGAAAATTAAACTAATTATATGATTTATTTGTCATAGAAAAACTTAAAATATTTCTAATTTAGAGGTTCATTTCAATATTTGTGCTAATTTTATTTATTTTAAAGTATTGGACTAAAATTAATATTTATAAAAAAGGTAATAAAACAACATTTTTTTGTATCTAGTGCTTGTAGCATGGCCACACACAAATGGTCTCACTCGCAAACATCCAATATATGTGTGTCCACTTTGTCCCTATTCCACACCTAGACGCTACAATATGCGAACTCATCAAGTGAAACATACTGGTGCTCGACCTTTTAATTGTGTAGATTGTGGAAAATTTTTCTCTCAGCGAAGTAGTTTGAATTCACATCGTCGGCGTGCACACTTTGAAGCATAATATGATAAAGGTAATTTTTTTCTTTATATTTCGTATTATATTTGTTTATATTCATAGATTTTTTTGAAATTTGCTATTTATCATAGAATGTATTTTTAATATATAATGTTAGGTAATAATCATACTTATTCTCTGGTATGAATATATAGTAAACCTTAGTATCAGAATATAATAATTCCAACTTCCCTGACTGATAACTTGCTGACCAAAATAAAGTTTTTTAGTTATTTCTAATTTAACTGTGTGTAGTTTGCAGTAGTTGTTTCTTTGTTTTTCTCAAACATAAAAATTTATTAAGTGCCCTATTTCTTGTTAAATTTAGAATTAATGAAAGGATATTCAGAACTTTTGAATTTTTGATTCTGTTAATAAATAAATTTATAAGCATAAATCTATTTTCATTGCTTTAAAAAGGAGAAAATATTCAGTTCAAATTTGCAAAGAAAAAAATTTTTGTGTACATGTAATATATGTATATATATTAAAGATTTATAGATAACTTGTTGTTTGTGATATTTATATAGCTCATATATTTATGTAGATTTTTAAATTATTTTTCTATATTGAAATGAAATTGGATTTAATTTAGTTTATGGTTATTTAGGTTATATTAAAATTAAGGTATGTTATATTTATAAGAGATTCAGTTTATATATTCAGCCTGTTATCCTTTCTATTTTATGTGCATTAAAGTTAATGATTTTATCAGTAAATGTTAAAGTGTAAAACTGATATGTAAAATTCACCAAAGATCAAAATAAACAAAAAATGTAAAGAAACCAAGTATTTTATATAAATTAACATATAACAAAATAGATTTAAATTATTTAAATAATTTTTTTTTGGAATAAATATTTATGTAATTGGAGTTGAAAATAATTTTAATATTTTCTTTTGTTGTGTATGATTGCATTTTATGTAGTTTTGCCTATTTTTCCCCATTAATTTGTTGAAAGCTAGAAATTCATTAATAAACATTGCATTGCAGAATCTAAGCTATATTTTTGTTGTTTATAGCAGTTCAATTTTGCAAAGTAAATTCCTCAATGCTTAACTGTTAAAATTTGAATATGTTTCATGAAATATATCAAGTATTAATTAAAGCTTCAATTCTCCACAGTATTGCAGAACAGGTTGTTGAAAGCCTTTTAAATTAATTTGATTATGTATTAACATTTTCCTTTTGAATTATTCAACTAATAATTTAAAACCTATTCATGCTTAGTTTGTTTATACTTCTGTAAATGAATATAATTGTGAAAATATAATTGAATTTTGTAAGGAATTTAGAATGATCTAGTGAACAAAAATGATTAATTCTTCACAGTAACTTTGAATACATCAACTGTGAATAATTTCTAGTATTTGTTTTGGTAAATAACTATCAAGTATATTAAAAGATATCTAACGTCTGAAAATAAAGTCAAATCATGCAAAGTTTAAGACTTTCTATCTGTCTATGGTTGAGGGTGAAAAAATAAACATGAATGAATTTATAACATTGATTAACTGTGAAAAAATAAAATATTTGTATTCATAAGTACTTTTTGGTATTGCATACTAGATAACCTAAAGTTGAATGCCGTTTAAAATTTTTGCACAGTTACCACTTATTTCTAAGTGAATATTTCATTAATAGTGGATTGTAGTCATATTTTGGAAAGGAAATGAAGAAACTCAATCACCTATGGATAAGAATATTGGCTGGGACTGATCCTATACGGAAATCATTTCTCTACATCCTCACGGCTCACAACTAGCCCAATTTTACAAGTGCTTAAAGGAATTATATGTATAAATCTCATTTGATTTTGGATTTCAACTTAAAATAAGAAAGAAAAAGATTTTATGAATAGTTACTAATCGTATGTCATGTAGTAAAAAAGGAGTAGTCTTTAGGAATTTTTTTTTCTTATTCTGTTTAAATTTTGCTTAATAATATTCTGTATTGCTTAAATTACATTCGTAATTTTAATGCTTCCCAATTTTTTTTCTTAAGATATTGCAAAATGTCATCCAGTGATTGTAGTACAATCTTTTACATTCATCTTGGACTTATTCTAGAAGTTAAGTGATTTCAGTATACATAAATGTATCATAATTTAAAAATAAATGACATTTGAATTTCAAGATTGGACTTATCTGATGAAAGGCACTTGAATTCATATATATGAGATTAAATTCATTTTGACCCTTAAAATAATTCCTCAAGAAGTGACAGAACTGTATCCTTTGAATGTCTTGATTAACATTATAGATTATATTAATTCTGTTTATTTCTGAATATATTGAATAAAATGTAAGTTATCATTTCTCCTTAGTTTTTTAAAATATTATTTTCTTTAAATGAAGAAGTTACTCACAGTAGTGGGTTTGAATTATTTTTAGAATTCTTACTTATGATTATTTTTAGAGCTTTTATGTATAATTAGTTTTAGAATTTTGCAGAATAATTTGAGATTTTTTAAAAAACTTCCTTTTTTTCTTTAAAAAGAAAGAATAAAATATTAAGTTAAATCCAATGATGTTAATGAGGAGTAGATGTTATTGTGCCAGAATATGAGGAGTATATTTTTCCTAAATATACTCCCTCATACTCTAGACCTAGTATCAATCGTAAAACTAATTAGCAAGCCATTGAAAAATTTGCATAAAATAAGTATTGTTATAGCGGCTTCAACAGTTGAACACAGAGGCAATAAACAGTTTTTTTCAATATTAGATTTTTAAAGCGAACAAAGACAGATGCAACATTCTATAATTCACTTACTTTACACAAAATTCAAAAAAAAAAAAAAAAAAAAAAAAAAAAATCTTGATATTTTGTTGATATTTATGAGGCTATTTTAATTAACACTTATTAGATAACTCAATTTTTATTTCTTTGTGGAATATTCAATAAAAAATTAATAGTCTGCTATATTCATACAACCTTACAATTACAAAAGGACAGTTGAATGAAAGAAGATTTTGGAGAAGAGTTTTCTTTTTTCAACCACTCAGGAGCCAATTCATCATTTGAATTCCAAATTTGTATGGAAAATTTGAAGTGATTTGAATTATAGAAATCTTAATGAAAAGGTTAATCATTATTTTACTCCATTAAGACACATTTCTTTCTGAACCCAAAAGAAAAACTAACCATAGCATTTTTTTAAGGAGCTTGAGATTGACAAGAATTAAAAACAGAAAAAAATATGTCATTTGAAGAAATATATGCAAAGATTTCTATGAACTGTTAAAGGTTGTAATTTAATAATATAGATTGTTAAAATTGTATGAACTAAAAACAATAGTTTTTCTATAGTAATTTTTCAATTTATTTTTAGAATTACTAGTAATCTTGAATAAAAGATTGTCGTAATTAATTAAAGAACCTGGTAAGATTTGTTGTCCTATTACCAAATGAGATATAATATTTAAAAAAAGGAAATTTAAAACAAAAAATGTTAAAAAAAAAAAAAAAAAAAAAAAAAAAATGTAAGGTGAACCTAATTTTGTTGAAACTTGATATAAAATTACTGGCAAATAAATTGTTACATTTGAATACAAATCATTATGTTAGCAAAGTTTTTCTACTCTAAGCAGTTATATATTTTTATTCCTCATTACAGAAGTAAATAAATTTTTTTTTTCTGTAATGTTGATAATCTGTGCATATTCAATATGATTTCTTAAATTTTGTATTATTTTTGAAATTTCTTTGTTCTTAGTACCTTTTTTCATGTGTTTTATAATTTTTTAAATCTTTTCTCTTTCTTTTAGGAGAAAAATTTGAAGACAGAAGTATTCCAGTAACTTAAATTTTTGGAAAGTCAGAATGAAGATTTTTATAAATGTTACATGTTGTTAATATATGCTTTAAATTTTTGTAATATTATTTATTTCTTAGTATAGTGAAATAACTTGAACTTTTCAAATAATTTACTTTTCCTATGTGAGAATATTATTTTTGGGATTAAATGTAAAATTTATTATTTTGTGTTATGTTTTTATGTGAAAAAACAAAGGTTTAGGAAAACTCAGGTTTATATTTAAGAAATGTTTGTAAATGCAAGAATTATATTTCATTCGTTAAATTTTTATAAATAATAGCTATATTTTATTAATAAATATTTTATTCTTTAATTGTGATTTTTATTTTCCTGACTCACACACATTTTTTATTGAGAATTATATATTATGTAATTTGCAATGTGCCTGTTACTATTTTAATTTATTCACCAATCCTTATATAAAACATTTTCAAATTCTAACTACTAAATTTACTACTTATTATATTACTTTTGAAAATAAATAAACATTTATTTTTTTATATTTTGAATAAACTCTAATAATTATTTTATTTTTGTATATTGTTTGTTTTATATCAATAATTTCAATAAGGTTTTAAAAATACATGTATTTAAATTAAAATATTACAAAAAATTATTATTTTAAGTATAACAGTTCTTCTACTTAAAAGTTAGTCATACTTAACTTTTATCAGTTGTGTCTTAATTAATCATATTTTAATTATCTCAATTTTCTATCAATTACAAATGATACATCTTTTAAAAAATTACTGTGTTCTTATTTATTGTGTAAAATTTATTATTTATTCAGATATAAAAGTGTATTTTATTTTATAATTCATTATGTTATAAAAGTTTTATGACATTCTATTAAATTTTATGAATTAAAACTTCTATGTGGGATTTCTTATGAATTACTGATGCAATCTAATAAACATTAAGTAAATTGATTTGAAACTATCTATTTATGTTGTATTGATGTAAAATATACTTCATAGATATTGTTATAAATTGATAACCATGAATTATTTTTTATTATTACAAGTGCAATTTATGTTAATATACTGTATATGTATATTCTGTGATAATATTTTCAGAAATTCATTGTTATTCATGTATTTTCAATTTCATATGTCATTGTGTCTTGACAATACTATTCATTCTTATTATATTTCCTTATAAATAATATTTGTTCAATTTTAATAAAATTTTATAAACATTTTGTATACTGTGCCTATGATGAGTTTATCTGAGGCATCTATCTAAAGTTCATTGGGATATAAATTAGTGAAAACTTCTTAAAAAAATGGATATAAACAAATATACTTAAAGACAAATTATATATTAAATTTGGAAACTATATGAAAAAAGTTTCTTTTTTTTTCCCTTCCCCAAGAAATTGCAAAAAAGATATAATTATTTACAAATTCCAAATTTACCATGAAAAATTTAAATTATTGTGTGTGTGTTTGGCACATGTATTTATTTTATATTATTTTCTTTATTTTCTCTCTATATCTAGTATTGAGGGGAATATTACAATAATTTTGCGAGACATTTTAAAAATGTTAACACATTGCCTTGTTTTCTTTTATTATCTGAAAATTTAAATGTGCGAGCAATTTTATTTTCTTAGAAAATGAAAATGATTATTTAAATTATTAATATTCCCAAAATTTTGGAATTAATATATATTATTTCCTTTAAGAATGTATGTGGTACAATACATATTTAAAAACAGCACATTTTAAAGTTCTTGTGTATAGTATTACATTTAATTAATTTATAATATATTTGTAATGGTTATTTGTTTTAAAATCATCATAATTTTAATTAAAAAATAATCATGTTTTATAATTTTCAAACTTTTTTTGGTTAGAATTTTTTACTTGTAATCTTACAGCCGACACAAGTGTGCTTTAAATTAAATACCCAAGTGTTTATCAGATGTATCATATTTCTTCATATGTAATAATTCACTTTAATAATACAGAATGCATGATTTTAAATTTATTAAGACATTTTAAGCCAAAAAAACTAGCATTGCTATATAGTTTTGCTTTTATTTGATTCTTTAATCATTTGTTTACTATATTGCTGATTCTTCTGATTTTGAAAAATTAGAATTTTAAATTGCTTTTCCATGGCTTATGATTTTTTTTTCCTATTATTATTTCCTATTTTTCCTACATTTTAGTATGTTTTTAATTTTATTATTATTAATTTGTGAATGTTTCAGTCCCTTTGGAGCAATATTGTTCATCAAGAATAATAATTTTGTCTATGGTTGTAGATAAATTTCTGATTATATTCCATGGTCAGCCAAATATTGAGAAAGTTATACTATTTTATTGTTTTACAGATTTTTTAAAAAATGCTTGTTCTATTAGCCTGTGTTTTGATAATCAAATTGGCATTGTTAATATCGTCATCTGTTTCATTGTTTTGTCAGAAAATCTCATAAAATATATTATTATTTCTTTTATAATGTCTTGATAAGAAATTGAAAGCTTACATTCAGTAAAACATTTTTATTTGGTTATGGTTTACAAAATAATTTTCTAATATAAATTGAAAAACTATATGATTTATTTTAATCATCCTTTGTTTATATATTTTAAAATTGATTTAGATGTTTTGCATTAATTTTTATATATTATTTTATTCTTTCTGATGAAAAAATTTCAAAAAGATATAAGTGAAAAAAGACTAATTGTTCACATCATATGTAATTTTCAAGTAAAATTTAAATTAAAAAAGATACTTTCTAAGTATTTGCTTATAAATTAACTGTTTGTTTAAACTATTTATGTAAAATTTTCAAAATAGCTTATATTTTGGATATTTTGTATCATCTTTTTATTCAAGGAAAGTGCATAACTTTAAATTAAATTATTTTTTAATATATATTAATTGTATATTTTTATGATTTTTAATTTTTTTTACTACCTGTGTAACTTTGTAAATTTTTTCTTGGTTGTTTAGTTGTAATATTTACATCTTTAACTGTTTATTTAGTTTATTTTTAATTTAATTTGGGTTAATTCAAAATGCACAGTAATCCATAGGTGACATGTTGGGAGACTTTTGTAAAATGCATTTAAAGAGAATATCTTCAATTCTGGTTTTATATTTCTGATTTTTTTCAAAAATAGAAGGTTAGATTTTGAAATCTGGTTCGGAATCTTATCCCAATGGAACTTAACAATGAAGATTGTTTAGATTTAAAGAAATAGATTTGAAGATAGGTTTTAAAACATACTTCTGATAGTAATGTGAATTAATTTTGATCTTTTTTCTACTTTCCTTGTTTCAAGTTTTCTGTTATGAGAAAATCCAGTAAAAATATCTGAACATCCTCTGTAGATATGTGACATTGAAATTGTGGCAAACAGAGTAAGCAATGAAAGATAAGTAATTATTATTTCAAAATGATATTCATTATACAGAGTGAGAACAATATCAGCTCAGTAGATTATAGATCATCATGTGAATGGTGAAATGCATGCAATAAGTCTATGTCCAGAGTTATTGTAAATATGAATGGCATCCAAAAGAATGGCTCTCCAATTCCTATCATGATTTACTGCAATTTGGCTACTGAGTGTAGCAATGTTTGCAAACAGTAACCAGTTGCATTCCAGAAGATTTTGATGAAAGATCAAGAGAGAATAGTTGCCAGAGTATCATTCATACTATCATTGTAAAATTATTTGTATGGTAGCAATTAGCTGATGCAAACAGTATGTGATCAGATAATATACTATTAATAAAAGACATTAGGTACACCCCAGAAGATAGGGGAGTGCTACCAGCAGCAGCACTTCATCAACACTGTTGGCTATCATTGTATCTTGAATATGAACTGGAAATAACCTCAAATTATACACAATTGTGCTCCAAACCATGATGCAACATTGTCACTTCATGGAGTATTACACAATCACTGATGGATTGGATTTGTCTCCACCTCAATTAAACTTGTATGAAGCAATTATCATTTAAGAAAATGAAGCATCATATTAACTGAGAACATAACCCCTAGCCATTTTGTCATTTACATTTATAACCCTATGCTATTACATATTTAAAGGTCTATGTTGTCGAATCAGTTACTGTCTTTTTAATGGATGCCATGAATGCATGCTAATAGTGACTATTCGATGGTAAATGATTTTAGCTGATATCGTAACATTCAGGGTGTTTTGACCATTCTGCTTAATGGAAGTAGAATTGGCTTACATAGGCCCATTACCACTTGTTGGCTTATGCATCAATTTACGTATACTGATGTTACTCTTAATTTGAACTAAAATTCTTCAAATTTAACATATTTAATTGCCTCACACATCTTTGTTACATCCGTAGGTACATTTAAGTTTGTATCAATTAAGGTTTACTGCATGGGGCTACTTGTCCTTCTTAACATTATCTCAAAGCTTTTCATAAAATCATCTATCTGCTGGAACTGCTACCATTGATGGGCAGTCTGGTATTCTCTACCATTATACCTGTCTTCTGAGATAAAACCAATTTCTGGGATGATTTCTCTAGCAGAAATAAGGGGATAAGAAATGCACATTTTGTAGATTTCTTTATTTATGTTTTTATTTAATGTGCCCTGAAAAAAGGCATTTCATATCAATTGTATAACTTGATGAAGTATATCTACCTTGAAATTTGTATGATTGGTGTTATGATTTTAATGCATATAATGTGTATATATAAGAATATATGCATACAAATTAAAAGTCTTTAAGTTTGAAGTTTAAAAAAGAAATACATACATTAAAAGGAGAACATCAATAAATTAATAATGAAATTGAAATTAAATTTAGCTAAAGTTTAGATAAGTGACAAGTTTAAAAAAAATAATTGTAAAAGCTTTATATGAGCATAAAATGGAGATATGTGTAATGTAACACACATACAAAAAATGATTTTAAAATACTTTCATTTAAATTGAAGTTCTTTAAACCTATAAGAAGAACATCCAAGAATGCTTGATGGCAAATATTTGGCTATGTATAAATGACAAAAATATATTGTTTGGAATATTCTAATGTAAAATGTTTAATAAGAGTGTAATTTTTTCTAACTGTTGAGACTGCTGCAACTGTGATGTACATGGCTGTAATAAGATCATTGATTAAATTTTGGGAATATTTTTTTTATCAAGAAGTATAATCACCAAGCCTTGTTTCCAAGTGAAAATTCCAAGTCAAGTATTATCTGAGTCTTAAACAGTAAAGGAAATGTTTGTTTCTTCTGAGTATGCCCCAAGCTTACTTAATCAAATTTAAATTAGGTTAACATACTATCCTACCCTTTAAATATATTGTTTCATTTCCAAACATTTTCTTCACTAAACATGATGTATGAGATCTAGCATTCATAAAAAAGGAAAACTAATGACTTCAATTTAATATACGACATAAGAACTCTTAGTGTTTCATCTGCATATATATAAGCCATCAAATTTCTTTTTTGAAGGTTATGTAGGCTCATACATCAACCTGTGATGATTCCAGTCCATTTCATAAATTTAATGCCTTTCAGTGTATTTCTTTCCAAATGGTCAATATTGCTGAATTTCTGTTCTCACTTTGTCAAAGCACAGTATCATATTTCAAACTGAAATAAAGACCACTTAATTCTAAACCTTTTGCATTCAATCTTAGATGTTTAGCAGTTCTCTTTCTTTGGTCTGTATTATATATTAAAGTCTGTGAAATATACCTTGTTGATCTAAGTGCATAAAGACCACCTTAATGACGTTCATTTTGTATTGTTTAAGATTCCTCATCTTATTGGCAAAAGAAATTGAGTGATGCAGTAGCTTCATGTTACTTCTGATGATAAAATAGCTAAAGATAACATCGCTTGCCTGGGCAGTTCTGCGAGGGTGACCATGCTCTTCCTCATTAGGTGGCTGGAGCGGTTGGAGATGTGTTTATGTTAATCTGTGATATCTAAAGTCTGCTAATGTGGTAGGGAGGTGCCAACTGAAATGTCACCTCAAATTGTTCAAATAACTAAATTTTCTTTTGTAACACTACACTTTCCTCATAATGGATTTCTAAAGAATCTGAATTCTAATATATATTTTTTTGCTGGAAATTATCAGCATCTTCTAATTATAATCATTACATTTGTGAATAACAAGTAATTCTGCATATCTTGTAATCATGTTGTGTTTGAGGGAACTATTTATTATAACTCATTATTTAAATGTTAAAAACAAGAAAAGCATGGTTATAAACTCATTTTCTTTTAAAAATGCAAATGATCTAATGATTATTTATAACTCTAAGAATATCAAATAATATTCTTGAGATTATAATTCCTTTTTTTAAAACAGTTAACATTTCAATGTGTTTAAAATTAATATTGTAATTTTTAGAATGCCTGGTGTAATAGAACTAAATATACTTTATGAAAATAATGCAAAGATGTTAAGTATGCATTATCAAATAAAAATATTTGTAAATAATCATATTTTATTATATAATTCAATATGCATCCATTCCATAAGGTGCAAAATTATAGTGATTACTTACTTATAAGAAATTTGTAATTTCATATTTAGGTGTATTAGCACTATTCAAGTCAAGTTTAGAGTATTCCAAATTTATTATATACTATACATTTTTATAAATTTTTTTTTTCATTTTATTAAAGTTACATAAGTAATCATAAATACCATAATTTGTTGAGAAAAATAACTAAATATCAGAAAACATGTGATACAAGTTGAATAAATTCTTTTTAAATCACCAAAAATAATTGTGTAGTATACAATAATATTTTTGTAGTCAAGAAATAATACTTGAATAAAATAAAAGTAACATGGTAAGAAAAAAAATTGAAGTAATAATAGGCAGACAAAATTAACTTTATAACAATATTAGCATTTAATTGAAACTAATTTTTGTTTTCTCATGTCTGTTCTTATGATTAACTTGTCCATGTGTTCTCAATTTTTATTGAAATACATTGCTTTGAAATTATCCTAAATAAAATCATGCACTATTTTATATTAAGTGAAATATATTTTGTGTACTTAAAAATTTCTTGTTAGTTATGTGCTAAGAAATACTCATTGATATTTATCCTTATCGAAAAGTTCATATTAAAAGGAACAGAAAAAGATACATTTATTTGGGATACTCAATATTATCCTATTATTTATTTCTGTAAACTTTGCTCTTACTTTTCATCAAAACGTTGTAACATACTTACGCATCAAAGAACTCATACTGGGGATGGACTTTATCAGTGTAATGTTTGTCAGAATAAATTTACAACAAAGAGCAACTTGCAAAGACATTAAAACATTAATCAATTATTTTTAAACTCTTTGCCTTAAAGTTTGTGAAATTCAAGGGGTTACTTTCACAAAAGCTTACTTTGATGATAGGAAACCATCCTATTGTTTATTGCGTAGTACATTAAAGTGTCAAAAAAATGGGTACATCAATCTGTTGTTTCCAATCCCATCTGGAATAGTGGAGCTACACCAGATCCATAAGTTCATATACCCTCAAAATTATATCATCAATCTTTTATCACTTACAGCCTCTGTGAGCATACTGAATTAAAACTATATGATATAGCATGAACTTTATATTTAAAAGTAGCTCAGGCAATTTACGCCAAGAATACTATATGTCAAACTAGAAATTTATAGAAATGTCAGAAAATGAAGATGGAAAAGTGATCCTGGAACCACTTAAAAACAGCATTTGAAATGTAAAATATCACATTTTTTTCCTGGAACTGTCCAAGCCTATCAAAATAAGAAATATGAATAGGTGTAGGCGATAAGGAAAGATGTTTTTATGTCTGTAACCTGACAATTTTTTTCTAGAAGTATCTAGTATCTCATATCAACTGCAAATTCACACTACCATTACTGAAAACTTCATTAATTTGAATAATCTTCTGTTACACGTAGAGTTCATAAATTCATAATTTTCTCTATACTTTCATATCCATTCACCTAAAGCATTTGAAACCTAACAATCTGCTTCCAGTGATAGACTATGATGTTGAGTACTCAGGTGAAGTGTAATCAGTGCTATCAATGAGTAGTGATATGCATGTTGACTTCTAAAAGCTCATATCAACTTTGGTTGGCTGAATAAATTGAATTCTAACAGTTGTTAGTGTTCAACGTTCAAATCTACCATAATTTTAAGAAGTGTTGCATGTCTATTATCTAAGAAGTCTTGTCAATCGTCTTTTTGGTGTCATTTCTCTCAGAAATTTGATATTTTACTGTATAGTCTATATTTATTGTAACTGTGTGTTTGAAATATACATATTTGAAAATTCAAATTTCATTGTAACTTTTATTGTCTATTTGTCCCATATGAAAACCAACTATAATGCTATCTTCAGGATCATTTAAATCATGATAATGTAGCAAAATTAATATTTATATTTTATAATTGCTGTCCCATATAAAAACCAACTATAATGCTATCTTCAGAATAATTTAAATCATGATAATGTAGCGAAATTAATATTTATATTTTATAATTGTTGTCTGCAGCATTACATCCATGATTGATTACAGGTATCCCTTGTATATATATGTACTAATTTTTATTACATTTGAGTGTATATATCACTGCAATATTTTATATAGCTCTTAAAATTCTCTGTTATAATTATTTTTTCTGGACAGTTCTAATGTTAACATTGTAAGCATAACTAAACATATTTTATAAAATTTTTTAGATTTCATAAAATTCTAAAGCTGAACTTGTTACTGAATGATTACCTTTCTTGCTTTTGGTTCAACAGTTCATGAGTTACAATCTCACATTGAGCTTAAACATTGGTAGTGGTTTAGAATCTATTTTAAACTGTAAGTGCTTGTCTAATTTGCCTTTGTTTGCAAAAAATGACTATTGACCAATA
>JAPDSC010025673.1:1832-19388 GCA_026290005.1 Latrodectus geometricus
AAAAACAATAAATGTTGAAAAATGGCCTACTTATAAAAGTAATTTCCCCTTCCAGATGAGCTTCCCTCACCAGTAAGCAATGGACAAAATGTATCGTGTGTGTGCCCTTATGTATGCTTCTACCCCCTTAACAAATCCAAGCCCAAAATCTTACTTGTATGGTGGGCTTTATAACCCCACCAACACAGAATGGTACATCACAACATAGTAGGGTACTTTTTAAACATTGCACTGACATAACAGAATAAAAGAATTGTTAATTACATTTTCAATACATCTGCAAAAGTGTCCTGATAATAACAAAATTATCACTTTTCCAGATAACATCAATACGTCTGTGTTGCATTTTACAAAATAATGTTAACATGCAACCACTTTAATGCTCAAAATCTTTTCATGAATTTTAGTGGGATTTAATTCCGAATATTAAAACTATGCGTACTTTATGTAAGACTAAATGCTTTACGAAAATTTCTCGCTTTACAGTTCTACTAAATAAATTCATACAGCAAATATATTTAGAAAAATAAAGTAATAGTAGTGAAAGAATAACTAATGAATATGGTTACTTGCGCATGATTTTTAAAAACTTATATATTGGATTGCAAGATAAAGCCGGAAAAAGTATTGATTAATAACTATAAGCACGAAGCTACTTCTGATTTAAAATTATATATGTAAATTACTTTATATACATTTCCTACATAATATTACATTTGCTTCATATTCTGTATAAATAAACTATTTAATTTTTTTAATAACTAGTAATAACTGTTTAAAATCATTAAGAAATTATCTAAAAGTAAATTTTTAAAGCGAATTTGAAAGATATCATAAAATTTCAGCTGAACACTGAATTATAGAAAGAAACATTTGAACTTTTCTAGAAATTATAAAAAAGAATGAATTAATGTATTTTAAGTTAATTACTATTAGAAAAAATAAATAAATTTATAACTATTATGCGTTAAAATAAAAATGAAGGAATTTTATCTCTTTAATTAATAATTTTATATGAATCACAATTATTCATTATTTCAAAACAATTTCATTATAAAAAGAATGAATTCATATATTTTAAATTAATTACTATTAGAAAAAATAAATAAATTTATAAATATTATGTGTTATAATAAAAATAAAGGAATTTTATCTCTTTAATTAATAATTTTATTTGAATCATAATGATTCCTTATTTCAAATCAATTCCATTATAAAAAAGAATGAATTCATATATATTATATTAATTACAATTAAAATTATTGAACTTATAAATATTATGTGTTATTATAATAATGAAGAAATTTTATGTCTCTTCAATTAATAGTTTTATATGTAAATCACAATTATTTATTATTTCAAACCAATAACTATTTAAAATCATTAAAATTATTTACGAACGTTTTCATATTGGAAGATTTTATACAAATCAGTTGAACTGTGTGCAAAGTACAAGAACCAAATCTTATCTTCTAATATTTTTATACATTCATGCAATAACTTCTCATACTTTATATCTTATTATAATAATCTTATTATTTGTTTCTTCAAGTAAAATTTATAGTCTTGACATTTAACAAATTATTTTGTTTTAAAAATGCTTTTTTTTTTCCTTTCTCTCTCTCGCTCTCTCTTTATTTATTTATTTATTTATTATTATTATATTTTTTTTTTTTTTTGCACAGTTTTATATAAAGTTCTGAATTTCTCGAATAAATATTTCAAAGGGTTTGAATGTAAAATATCGTCTTAGAAACCGCTCACTATTAATTATGTTCATCATAATTTATAAAATAGCTCTTATAAATTTTTTGATATTTATATGAAGAATTTTTAATTTCTAACTTTTATAAAAACTACATTTTAATTACATTTTGTAAATTATAATGTATAAACAATTTTTTAATGTAAAAGATTTCATATTACAGAAAAATATAAAAAAGTAAAAAAAAGCTTTCATATTTTTGTAGAGAAGGAGTAGCAACAATTTCCATTTTATATAAATAAAGATTTATACAAGTAAAATATTAGTAACAATATACTGATCATAATTTCTAACGGGCATCAATTTAAAAGTAATAAAAATTTTTAACTTCCTTTGTAGAAAATAGTTCACAATTCTTTAAAAAAATAACAAATTTATCATATAAATTTAGTATATGCATTCAAAAAAATTAAATTTTGATGGAATTAGCAACTATAAATAAATAATATACACTGCTTATATCAAAACATATCATTATGAGTCTGTCAGATAACGTATAATATCTAATTAGAAATTTATGAAACAATTTCTGTGTAATTTTAAAAAATCTTTTCCTTACATAATTTTAAATTGAGAAAGGAATGACTCAATATTATACACATATATTTAAAAATTATCGTATGATAAAAAAAGAAATTAAATAAAGTCTGAAACAAATTACTTTTATGAAATCAAACATTTTATTCTTTTTTTATAGTTGTTAATTTTGAAAGTGTTAATTATAAATTATAAGAATATATCTATAACATTCGAGAAAACATTCAACTTGGATTTTAAATAACTTGAAACTCTCTTGAACAATTCTAAATTATCTCCTGACAAATAAATAAATAAACAAAATAATAAAATAAAAATACTTACAAACGTTGGAAAAATCTTCTCCATTGCAAGCTAACATTTTCTAACATATCCTCCTCTTGATGGACACAAGTTGAATGGCCATGGAGCATTAGAATTTCCATGTGAATATAGTGTCTTTTAAGACTACAGACATCAATATGCAGCTTATCTTGTATCTGCTTACAAAGACGCGGAATATTCCTTTCATCTCCACACACTTTCACCGAATTCAACAGGAATATCAAAGTCATTGGCATTATGCTACTAAGAAAGTAGTCGAGTGGCCAGAAGCCCAGACGAAATAAATTAAAAAAGCCCACTACCAACACTCCATCATTTATGTTTTGACGAAGCATTATATTTAACACTTCAAAAAAAACAGCATGGAAATTCGAAGCTCCCAACTTTTTTAAAAGCTGTAGAGCTTTTAAATATCGATATAAACATTCGTGCATATTTTTTTCTTTTTCCAAATGACGCTTTGTAAAATCACAAAGATGCTGACTATAGAATCTTAAAGACACATCTGCGAAGAGTTTGTCATACATTTCTGGAAATTCTTTTGCTTCTCTAGACATTAAATTTAAATATTGAAGCTTTTCGTTTTTATCACCTTCAGTCAAAATGGCATGTTCTAAGTTTAGAGAAGCAAGAAGCAATCGCTCATCGTTAGTAGGACGACTAAGCACTTTTTTCGCAAAATAAGTCGCCAGAAACATTTCTTCGATCTCATTGCGATGAGAATAAACGTTAGAGCACACTTCCATGGTATAATGCATTGTCTACACGCGGACAACAGGTTAGAAACTATCAGCACTTGAGATTGTACCCTGAATGGAGCATACAACTTTTCACGCATACGAAAACCGGTTTGAGACAAGGAGTAAGTAGCACCACCTGTTGACAATTTAAGTAAATTTATGTAAATATTTTGCGCAGTAACAATTATTTTAGTGCAAACGTATTTAGCAATTTTTTTTTAAAAAAATTAAAAATTGTTAAACACGTCTTCTGTAAGAAAACTTAGTTTTAAGAATTGTTTTTAAATGTAAACAGAATTTAGCAATTTCAGATGAATAAATGCTTTGCAAAATTCAACTTTTTTTTTTTTTTTAATAAATAAACAGTTGGCAGTTCAACTGTAAGAAGGGTATTTACTTTCTTAAAACACCAAAATGAAAATGGATGGATTAAGAAACAATAAACGTCAAAAAATGTCGTCATTTTGAAACTAAATAAAATCTCTACTTTAAATTATGCATTTCCTTAAATAAATATATCAAAGATAGATTTCTAAGAATTTTATTAATATTTTTAAATAAGGATAATAAAAAAAAATAAATATAAAGATGAAATCAATTTAATAAATGATTCGAATTTTAATTATATAAGAATTGCTAAATTTAATGATCAATATATTTCGATATAAAGAAATAACCATAAAAATGGAACAGTTACAGAAACTTTTAAAAATCTTGTCTTCACAAAAATCCTTAATTTTAAAAGCACCACATAACACTTACAATAAAACTCACATGGAAACATCTGTCTCTATTCTTCTTTCGGATGATTTTGTTCCTTGAATTTTTAAAATAATAGTTTAACGGTTAATTTTGAAGAACAAAAATCAATATTGAAGGCAGTCTTCGTAAGTAATATATTTTTTAATATTTTTATAAAACCTGGCTCTAGAAAATGGGTTACAAACTTTTTAAAAATTAACCGACCTGGCTAATATATTTTATGTCTAGAATTAACGACCCTGTATCGACAGAAATTTCCAAAATTTTTATTTCTTTGTTTTGTACATCAAAAATTATTTTTATCCAATGGTATTTTGCAGTGCACATTTAATTTCGAGAAATAATTAAATAATAAAATTACATTCGAAATTGGTATAATTATCAATAAAGCATTATGGAATAGCAATAAATTTTTATCAAATATGCTTTCATTTATGCATAATGTATACATTTATTTATACATTACTAAAAATAATTTGCATTAAAATTGTTTTATTATTTAAATAACTTGTCTATAAAGCTGCTTTTCTATCATCGATTTTAGACGTTACCACCGGGAATGTTATGAACAATCATTTAAATATCTATCAGAAGCTTATTAAGTCGAATAAATATTTAGTTATTTATAAGTTTTTTTTTATTACTTATAATATTAATACATTTTTTTAAAATTAATTTTTAATTTAAACTTTCTTCTTAAAAATATTAGGTAACACTTAAATTGTAATTTACATTTATTTGTTGGCGAATGTTACTATGTTTACGTTAAAATTCATGCTATTATTTTTTAAGATTTTGTATTCATATTTTCGAAATTATTTTCCTATGCTTACCTTATTCATACATAAATTTACGAAATTGATGTTCTTATGCTATCTTTTTTTAAAATCCTAATATTTAAAAAATATATATGCGCATTTTATTTATCAGGATTAGATTTTGGTTCTTAAGCTTTTTCGAAAAGTCACAGTTACGTTGTGTTGGCAACATTTCTTTGTCGCCAAAATATTCAGAAATTAGCATACGGCATCTATACCAAATGCCATTCTGCATTAGTACCACATTACATACTATACCTAGGCCAAGACAAGCAAAATTATAATTCGGATATTTAATGCACATTCAGAATTAATATATAGATATTTACCAATAGCGCAGAGTTATAAAGTTCTTGATATTCTCTAGCACAAATGAGTAATGATTTTTATTTTATACACAAATTAATTTTTCGTGTTTGTGCAACTTAAATAGATATCTAGAAGGAATAAATCAATTAGTATACAGCATTAAAATGACTTTCTTTTCGATGCTCTCATAATTTTTATATACTTTACAAATCCTCGTGTATATTAGAAAACATGCACTTCAGCGTTAAGAAATATTATCCATTAATTCATTGAAATTAAATTTAGGTAGTTACCTAAGGCAAATGTGTCAAAATATCTCAGAAGATGTAAATTGAGATTTTTTTAAGCAGATTCGAACATTAGTGAAAATTATTACATTCTTCACTCTACGGTCATTTAGTTTTATTTTGCTTAATAATATGATTATTAAATAAAAGAAATCGTTTACCATAATATGATTATCAAATAAAATAAGTCATGTACGAATAAAATAAGGATTAGTGAAAGAGTTTTAAAGTATACACGATAAAGGATTAAAGTAAAAAGCGAATTTTAAGGGTGTTGAAAAACACATTCATTCTTTTTTGCCATGCAATAGTTAAAAGGCTCGATTCTAACATTCGATGATAGCTGTGGTTCGGAATAAACTTTAAAATGTTGGACCCTGTCTAGGTCTAGCTGTTGTTAGATAGACAGTAGATACACAATAGGATAAGTGTTCCCATTAAAATAAATTGTTCCTGCATGATGAATTAAAAAAAATTCCAAACAAAATACACAAAAAGTTCCAAAAGAGATTATGAAAATACACAAAATTGAACAAACAACATACGAAAAATTACAAGAGAAGTTAAGAAAATATACAAAATTGAACAAACGAAATAGTACATTACAAGGGAAAAGAAAATATGTAAATTAATTTAAATACAAGTTATTATTATAACAATTTTTTTTATAAATATGTACAACTATGTATGAAATAATCATAGTATGCACTCACACATAGAACTGTATAGCACTTATTTTATTTTAATTTTTATTATAATTATTTATTATTTCTTAGATTATAAACACCAGCTCTCATGAGAAAGTATGACCTTTGGAGGTTAAATGAATCGAACCTTCCAGAACTGGCTATTGTCCTCTTATACAGCTGTGGATATCCTCGAAGGTGCAAGTGTCATGGCTACATTGTTAATTTAAATCTGTCTGAAATATTACTGGAATGCTCCACCTTTAGGAACTTTCATTTCTTATGGAATCCAACCACAACAATCCCATTGTCACACACTGGCCTAGAGATGAATAGTTCGGGAATTCGATATCCCCTTCAAGTGCGATTATTTACGGACCCACTCTAATTGATGGGTCACGCCTCGTCATTGAAAGGAAGCCATTGAAATCAAACTAACCATCTGTTATCTCCTTTTAAGTGTTTCTGAGTGGAGTATTTGCATTTGACAGCATCTATAGCCAGTTTAACTTTAATGGCGTCACATATGGAGAAATGCATCCTGGAAGAAAACGGTCTGAAAATTAGAAAACTATTCATTCTTATTAAATACAATAAAAATTTTAAATTAAAAACATTTTCATTTTTAAAATTTACACTTTTTTAGCTATTTTTTTTTTTTATTAAAATCAATTTCTATTGCCTACTTTTTAACTGCTGTGGCTCCAGAAAAAAGGTGTGTTAAAAATTTCTGCAAAATGATTTCGTTCCTCACTCTGAAAAACCTACTGTTATTGTACTTTAAAAAAAAAAGGTTGAAACAAATTGAAATAGCGATTCCCAATGATAGCACAGATTTATTCATTTGCACATCAACATTTTGAACAAAGAATGTTTTCTTTCCATAGATTTTATTTGCATATTATTTTATCTGCATATTTTTCCCAGAACATCTTCATCTATCTTCATAAATGAAAAACTCTTTAAGAACAGTTACATGGGTGCTTTAAAATTTTGAGAGCTGTAAAACCCATGCACCTGAAAATATGGACTGGGAAGGATTGTTTTTATTTAAAGAATTCATATGAGCATTCGAAAATTGTAAATATGAACAATAAATTCCTTTTTTTTAAAATAAATTTTTAATGCAATAAATCTTCAATACGTACAATGAAAGGGGAACAAGGGATCAATCATATCCTGGGCACCGCTGGATAAAAAGAGAAAAGAGCTAAATTATAGCGAAAACAAATAAAATTTTTCAGAAAAATTCCATTTTTTTTTAAAATCAAAATATCAATTTCATTCGGCGAAATATATTGTTTCTATTAGTATAAGTTTTATACTGCTCAAGATTTATGATGCTATATCACTATTTTGGACAAAAAAATCTTGCATACGCATAAATAAAAGAAATATTTTCAATTTTTCTGTTAAAAATTCTGATGCATGTATTACATTGGTTAGTTCCCTTTTTATGCATTTGAGATGTGTTTTCCCTTTTAGTTACAATTTATTTACTGAATAATTTGTGTTGACGTTATATCCCTTGATTCATAATTTAGTATTTTAGGGAGATTCCTAAAAAGCAAGTTCATGATATATAAGTGTTGCAACAAGATTCACCGCGTTTCTTAGAGCTCTCGTTTCTAACAGGATGTTAAAGTCAAGTTGCACATCTAGGAAATTATTATTGGATCAGAAAATAAATCTTTCTACGTAAAGTAAAAAAATATAATATCTAATTAATATTGCATCAACTGACAAATACATCATTAATCACTCGCTGGATGTTAGTTTTTATTTAGAAATTCAAAGTAAAAAAATTTTTGTAGAAATTTTCATTTTCTAAATTATTACTTGAAATGATATTTTTTTATTTTTTGGGATTGAAATCATATAACAAGCAATATTTTTCGTTTAAAAATGAAAAAAACGTGAAATTTTAATGTCATTTTCACTACAATTAAATAAAAAAATCATCCCTATAAAATAAAATTCATAAGACTGAAATATGATTAAAAACTTGTCAAACTATAATTAAAATAAATTTTATTCAGAGGTCCTTAAAACTTACTTTTTTAATTATCAATAGGCAACGGATTAATTCCAAATGAATGAATGCGTGTGTAAAGTATTTCCTTCAATATTTCTTAATAATTTATTTTAATAATTACAATTATTATTATCAATATATGTTATGCTGCGTTTTAATCACTGCAATTTCGATTAGGCAACAAATTATATAAGAATGGAGTTATAGTATCGAGAATTTTGTAAGATATATAAACTATATTTCAGGGTTTACTCCTTTGCGGAACACCTAAATGATAATCATCTGAAACTAGCATGTAGTATGTATAATCAATATAATCCTAGAAAATATAATGGAGATGTTTAATATAATTACATTCGATAGATTTAAGATTTCAGTGAATCTAAACCGGGGTGGATATAGTGAATTAAATCTTTTTAAACCTTTATGCTCAAGAAAAACAATTAATTTTGCATAAAACGTTTTAATGATTTCGACTAATTTTTTTTTCACTTGCTGATTAAATTAATTATATGGGACTAACTTCCTTACCAAGCAAAGAAAATATCCAAAAAGGTTGAGGATACTTAAAAAAATGTTAAAACGATCGATTAAATTTTTATATCAATTTCATTCTTAAAAATCATTTAAATGTATTAATAGTACATTTAAATGAAAAATAAAGTATATAAAGATGAACTGAAAGGTGCTATTGAGACTCAAAAGTTTTCTGTGAAATTCTTGTGCATCGTCCTAGGGTAAAAAAAGGCTGTTTTATCTCAAGCTTTGTTGAAGTCTAATAAGTCTAGTGTCACACACTCTACTCATGAGAAAATTCTAGTTCAAGTTTGTTTCTCATTTGTGATTCTATTTGTCCAAAACAATTGTGTCCATAAGTAGACTGACCTCCAACGGAAGGGGAGATTTCTCCTCAAAATAGCACTATAATGTAGTGTAGAGAATTGCCTTTCAAAAATCAAAATATGATGTAATGGGGGAGAGGCAAAAAGTAATTACCTTCAAATTGAAGGAAAATACAATTTACTTTTTCTTGTTCCCGTTAACCTGGATAGAATAACGTTACTTCCCAAATAGCTCTAGTTAAACTAATTTTCGTTTTTAGCGAATTGTGCTATTTCGTTAAAAAAACCTAAGGACTTCGTTGGAAAAGGTTGGCTTTTGATTATCTATATTTTCTATCTATCGTGTATTCTTTATATTTTGCTTATTTAACAGCGATTTTTAGCCAATATGAATATTTATCGATATACATGTGCTGTTCTGAAACTTAAAATCAAATTTCTTATATTTAAAATTATTTGAAATAAAATATTTAAAGTTTAAGCATTTTTGAAAATAATTTTTATTCAACTTTTAATTTTGTTGCCTTTATAATTAACACTTCATGTTGAAATATTCTTTTTTCGAGCTTTAAAAGATCAAATGTATTAATGTTTTCGTTATATATTTCAGTACACATAAAATGTATCTTGATAATTAAGTTTTAATTTTAGGTTATATATTTCGACTTATAAAAAAGCATGTTTTAACTTTAAGAAAACCCTTTTAGAGGAATATAATGCAATTAAGCAGAATTATTGTGCATTGTAAAAAGTTACAGTTTAGTAATACTTTTGAATGCTATAAATTAAATGAAAAATATTGCGGTAAATAATTCAGAATAAAAATAAGCTTATATTTTAATATACGTAAACTCTTATTTTAATAAATAAATATATTTTATAACTACAAGTAGTCTTATTAAACATTAAAAATATTTTAAAGTTTTCATTGGTAAAAATAGCCGACTGAGAAATTTTCTCTAAATAAATTCAGGAGATATGAGTGTGAAAATTTTCTTTATTATCTGAGTACCAGAAATTCCAAGCTTTGTTTTTCGCTCAAAAGTCATTGTTGTCACATGAGGGCTAATTAAACCAGGGCCATTCATACTAATTCCTGGTAAAAAAAAAAACATAAATAAATAATTTGAATCAATGAAAAATTTGTATAAAAATAATATTCAGTGGATATTTCTGATATTAATAATAAAATATATATTAGTAGATAATTTTATTTTAATGAAATTAAGTCTTAAACTCAATTGAAGCTTTTCATAATTTCGTATAATGATATTTTCTTAAAAATGAGTTTCACTTCAAGTAATTTTTTTAACATCAGTTGCTATTTGTGAATGTTCGTTCAGTAAATTAAATTAACTTTGACACATTTATGATCAACCAATGGGAAAAGATCGTTTAACTGACTTAATATTTTTAAATAGAAAATAAGAAAAACTGATGAAATGATTGATCAATTAGCTTCATCAAAAGCAAAGAATATGTATGCAGTATAATTAATACATCAGATTATTTTGTTGTTAATAATAAGTGTACCTACTTATATCTGTAATATATATTAACATGCTTTCATTGCTTAAAATACTCAATAAATTATAAATGGGAAATTTTAAATATATACTTATACTTTGTCTCGAATGTATTTAGATTTATTCATTGAAAATAGCCAATATGAGTAATGTTGTAAGCAATATCACAAACAAGACATTAAATTGATAAAATAAAAATGTTTAGAACTGCCAGAAATAATTTTAAAATATATTAACACAAAAATAATTTCAATAAACTTTGTGTCATGGGAAGACATCAAATTCTGATTCTTGGTTATACAAGTTTAAAATTTTAACAACTCCTATGAACTATAAAAATTAGAATCTGAATATAATCCACAAATCTAAAATCTGTCATACACATTTTCTTACTATTTAGTTTCTTTATGTGGGATCTTGGAATTCTGGTTTAATTAACAATATATCAGCTCATTCTCAATCAGTTCTAATTCATTTTATATACCGCAGAGAAGAATAACTTTATTATTTAAAAAACGCCAGACTTTTAAAAATTTAACTTTCTAACCCAAAAGCCAATGTCATTCTTTCGAAAATTAGGGTAGATAATGTCAAGCAAATCTCACACAAAAAGTGAGAATCATATTTCGCCAGCGCAGCATTTTTGAGGCTGTATATAATAGCTTCAAGATACTTTAGTTGGAATGTAGGGGGTATAAACCTCTCATTGTAAATATTTTTTGTTTATCTTCAATAAGAGAATATATTTTTATTTAGTGTAATGAAATTGTGTCCAGTTGGACGTATTCATTTTATTCAAATTTCACTGTACTTAGCTTATTTAAACAAAATCCCTTTGAAATAACGTTTAAAATATTCTATTTTATTGTTATTTCCTATTAACCTATTTTTTTAGTATATCGTATTTTTTATGCATTTAACGTAACATCTGATTTATATTCAAAATGAATGTGTTATTTTTTTATGATTATAAAAGGTACACTTTTATTAATTATTACTCATGCCATTTGGAAAAACAATTCTATTTATATAAATGCTTTTTATTTGAAAAAATAAAGATTAACCCTCTTAAACAAAAGTGTTCTTAATAAATCTTTGTTTTCGATAATTTATCAATACGAAATGCAATGTTTTACAATGAATTTCTGGGCAATTAACACTTAATTTTACAAACTAGGATAATCTTCATTTTATTAAATATATTAAGCTATTTTTTTAAAAATATCTTTAAAAGTAAGATTATATTTTAATGTAAAAATATTTTTTCTTAAAATGTTTTCCTAATAATTATATTATTTAATGTGTGCGATTTTTTTTATTTATTTTGAATATGTTAATGTAACCAAATTCATGTTGGAGGATCGGTTATTTAAACTTAAAAAAAATAATAATAAATAAATAAATAAATTTTAGAAAAATCGAATTATTCAAAATAATCTGAGTATCTTCAAATCTTAATATGTTTACAAGATCTTAAATATTTGATTATTTCCCTATTTTAGGAATATTTTTTTTTGAATAATTTGTTTTTATGTGATCTAAGCTAAATTAAAAAGCTTCAACAAATTGGATTAACCGAAAAAAGGCAAATAAATAACTTAAAAAATTTAACTTGCATTTTAAACAATTTGAAGTAAGAAAATATTTTAAATTGAAATATATATATTGTAAGAAAAATCAGCCAATTTTTTAATCAATCAGCCAATTGAATTAAAAGTCCCAAAAAACTCAAGTCCATTGTTTTATTTGCTTTCATAAAAATATTATTTAATAGTTTGTCTGTAATTTATACTTTTCAAAAACTTTCGATTTGAGATTATCTGGAACAAAAGACCACCTTAATTATTACTTTGTAGAAATATAAAATACAATGTAATTTAGTAATAAATTATTTCTTTTGACTCTCTACGGCTGATTTTTGTATACATAAGCTAGGATGAACAGATTAAAGTGACTTCCGTAAAACTATAAACACTCATACTCGAGTTAGGAATCGAACTCGTGAAGGGTTGAACTTAAGTCAAAACTGTAAGTTTATTGATCAGATACTAAACTAAATTTGGTGGAAACATCTAATAGTTTTTTTTTCAACTATTGTTTAATAATGAATTCTCTCTTATTGTTTACAATCTCTATGGCAAAAACTCCCACCTGAAAAAATTTTCGTAATTTTTTTCTTCAATACTCGCAATGTTAAAAAAAATTCAATTCCAGCATCATTTACGCAAGTTATTTACAGTTTAATAAATAATAGAAATTCGCATTAAATTTCTCTTTTACTACATTATAGCTATTTAAGTATTTTTAAACGGTGAGTTCACATATTTCTTTTCATCATTAGTCCACAGTACAAATCCAGTTTTTTTCTAAATGAGTTTTAAATAGGATTTCTAAAAATTTAAGCGAAAAGTAAATATTATATCAGAATAAAAAAATTCACATTTATTTTCTAGAAAATTTACTTAGTATCGTACATGCGTACTAAAGATGCAATCCTTTTCAATGGTCTCCCTAGAAATTCCTAGGAAGAGACACTGAGATTTCTTCCAGAGGGTTTTTCTCGAAATTTAAGTTTACATTTTTATATTACAATATTATAAATACTGTGATTAATTTAAAAATTATGCTTCTACTCCTTATGATAACTTATTTCATCAGGAATAAGTTCTCCTCAAGCAAATAAAAGAAAAAAATGTTTTAATTCGTTTCGTTTCTGATAAGTTCTTCCTTCTGCCTTTTTGAAAGAATACAAAGCAAGAATGCGCTATCCCATACGGAGGATGACCCCACGCTTGTTCAAACACCCCCTAAAGAGAGGGGTATTGTCTGTTCCTAAACGTCCCTTGGAAAATTACATTAACCCTTCTTTTCTTCCTAACGGTAATTTATGAGTTTCTGAAACAGGTATCTGTCAAGCAGATGACTGAATGTTCAACAAGCAATAAAGCTCTGATTTTGATTTTCGTAAGCAAACAGTAAATCTTTATAAAAAGTTTTATTTTCTTTAACTGAGATTTTTAAATTTCTCTCTCTCATAACTTTCAATTTACTTAATTTTAAAATGCAAAAATAATTAATAACTACGGAAATAATTTTAATTTTTGCGAATTTTAATTCTATTCAGAAAAAAGTGCATCAAATAATTGGAAAAAAGAAAGAAATATTATACAGGTTTCGAAAATGGAAAAGAAAATACAATACATTGATTATCCAGTTTTTCAAAAAATAATCAAATTCGAACGAAAAATGACATTTCAATTTAGAAACCAAATGTAGCAAATTACATCAATCGTAAGATAGAAAAATTGAAAAAATTTATTTTCGTTGAAACTTTGGATTCCATATACATTACGCATGTTTCTAAATTATATACATGTTTATTTGGCAAAGAGAAAAAAAAATTATTTCAATTTAGAATTATTCAAATTTATTTATTAAAAAAATTATTCAAATTTGCAAATAAAATAATTTGAATGCAGCGCCCTCCATGAACAAATGCTATTCCTTCACTTTTATTAACTTTAATTTCATTTCCAGGCTGATAATCAAAACTTTAATTTATTTCATCCACATTATATTTTACACTAACAGAAATGTGGGAAACACATCTGCCGCCATTTCCTTCAATAAGGATATTTAAACATTCTGCTGAAGAAAGAAAATGGTCACCGAGAAAAGAGCCATGTGGGTATTGCTTCGATTGAAAAGTTATTATTTTGAAATAGTTTTTTGTTAATAAATTGCTTGATATATCAGAAAGTAATAATTTCATGCACCAATTAGTACCTAGTTCTTAAATGCTGTGAGAAAAAATATTTATTTCTGTAAAAACCCTCAATCCTTATAATAATAATCAAAAGATCAAAGCGATGCTCTTTCTACAAGAATGTGGGTAAAATTGAAACATTTGAAGAAAAAATAACATTTGAAGAAAAGGTAACATTTGAAGAAAAAATAAAACTATGTTAACAGGGAGATATTTTTTATATGGCAGGGAAATTGTGCCATTAATCACTGATGACGACTTATTACTAAAAATCACGGGTGACGGCATATTCCATTACTAATTACTGGTGACGACTTTTTCCATTAATCAATGGAGACGATTTTTACTATTAATCACTGGCGGTGACTTATATCTATCAATCACTGGAGACGACTTTTTACTACTTATCACTGGCTAATGACGACTTTATACCATTCATTTATCAGTGGTAGCGACTATCTATTTATAATTACTGGAGTCAAATTATAATTATTTTGATGGAATGAAGATTATTATCATGTATTCTAGATGGAGAATTTGACAATCATTAAAGACGACTTCTATGATGTGGAGAAGATGGTAACATTTCCTCGTAGTGGACAAAAAATATATTTATGGTGTATGATGGAAATCGACCCTTCCACATAAAAAAGAAAAAGATCTGAAGCATTTGTTCTGGATAACTAATATCATCAATTAGTTATCTCGTAAAAATTAATATACATATATCTGTCAAAGGATGCTCAAATGTATGAATATAACCATGGATTCAATTATGAGACAGAATAAATAACATATACAGTGCCATTGGAAAACGACAAGCAGATGTCAATACTTCTAATCTTCTTTAAATAGTCTCATGCTAATTACATTGATATTATTTATGAATAGTGAAAAGAGAGAATCGAAATATAAAATAAATGGGAACAAATTAATATAATTTTTTAGTTTGTAAAATTGAGGTTTCGTAATTATATAATCATTTTATAACATTTTCATAGAATCGCATTTTCCAGTTTTATGTAATTTTTACTATTATTCTTAATGCCAGAGTTTCTTATAAGCTTACATGAATAGGAAAAATGTTTAGAATTCAATATAATTTTCAATAATATATTTAATCAATTGATATTGTGTGGAAAGTAATTTTGGTAAATTCATGTGTTGAATGTAAGTCTGAATATGTCAGAAATACTTAAATATTTTATACACAAACTGCAGCAACTTATATTTTCTATTCTCAATATTTTTTGTTTACTGAACATATATTTAAAAATACCAGGGTTGGCTTTACACTTTTATTCTTTATGTGTTTCTAAAACAAATCTCATGCATGCAAATCCTGGATGAAAGGGAATCAATGAATGAAGTTCTTTTCATTATGGTTCCTCGCATATTAATCATATTCTGAAAAGCTACTTTGCACTCTACATAAGATTTTGAAATGCTGCATATATTCAAGTTACGTGTATAAACATAGTTATGCAGCTTATCATAATTTTAAAATATTAAAATTGCGGAATTTATTTATTAAAATGGAAAGAATTAGATAAAGTTGTAATTTCTAAAATAAAATATGAAACGTATTAAAATTTCGTTTCTGGCTATACATTATAGAATTTATATGAAAACCGAACTGTGGGCAAATCATAGCATTGTACACTTTTAGAACAAAGAAAAGTAAACGGAGTTAATGTACTTTCCTCAAGAAAATTAATGTATGGAAATAAATAGTGAAACCCATCATGTTCCTAAATATTGTTCGAGCTTCCTTAGAAACTTGTAGCATATTAAAAGCATAATTTTAACATTTAATCGATGTTAGCAATTTCGGCTTTTTCAAATTTTAAATTCTTTAAAATTTTAACTAACTTTAATAATACAATTTAATTAGCATGATTCTAAATATGAAGTGGTGACTTGTGACACTGATTTTTCAAAGGAATGAAACCATGATTCACCGTTGCACTGCAGAAACTGGAAAATAATACTCCTGAAAGCGACATTGGTTAAAAGTATCAAACAGTATTATTAGCACTTTAAAAATATAAAATAACACGATTTTACTCTCACTTACAAACAAAAGAGAGACTTATGTATTTGCTATGTGCATGACTATTTAAGCAGAGGGACCAACCATCATTTCTCCTCAGCAAAAAACAATGCAGTATGATCCATGGAAATAACGACTAAATATTATTAATATTTTTCGTAAAAACCACCTGACTGAATGACGATTATTTAGAAACTTCGACAAGACTGCTTGAGAACGAGAATTTCATCGACACTGTACTCAGTGTTGTTTAGAAATGTTTTTTTTTCCTCTTCCTGGGAGTTTCATAACATGTATTGCTTTATATAATGGGGGAAAAAATACAATTTTTGTGTGTAAAAGTGGACTTAGGGCTCATTGGCGAAACCACTATAAAAAAAACGCATCTGGATTCCTACCTCTTGGGTGATGTGGAAAAGGAATTACTTTTTTTAGCTTGTTTAACTCAAACTTGAATATAAATTTATATTCGTAAGTTAACTCATAGTGATAAAGCATTCAATAGATTTACTGTTCTAAACGTTTAAAAAAAAATAAATATTTTTCAGCTCTTGTTATTTACATTTCCCTAAATCATATAAAATCTAAGATTTGTTTTATGAGACTAATTATTTGAGAGATACGTATTGCATAACTTTTTTGCATAATTAATCATACCTGTAGAAGTAAATATAAACACATAAAATTAATGAAGTGAAATTATTTAACTTATGATACATGCAAATATTATTAAATTTGCATCACGTTAATAATTGTATAGTATTCTGTGAATCATGAATTTTTAAAAGGCTATATTACGGGAAATAAGGAAATAAAGTTTATTATATATGATACTAAAATTTTTTAAAAATTATATTCAATAATCATTAAATTAAAAAAGAAATTTTCATTTTTTCCTTAATTTATGTCCTCTAAAAATAATTAAGTTTAATAAGATTAACACTTTTAGTTTCTCACTCTTTATTTCAGAGTTTTTGAAATTTTTGGAAAAGAAGAAAGAAATTGCTATGGTCTAAGAAAATAAATCAATAGATTTAATATATAATTAAATAATTTTTCATATTCGTCTCTATATCAAAATGAATAAAATTAAAGTATTGTCATGA